>CAUYRH010170233.1:0-11822 GCA_963574655.1 Perodicticus potto | reverse complement strand
AGAGGCTCCAATAGCCAAAAAGGCTGGACAACTGCTGAGGAGACACCTGTGCCTTGGTGTCTCCTTCACTTTACACTTGGGACTAAATGTGAAACCCCCATTTCCTATGCCTAGGTCAGTTTCTTGTGAATTTCCTAGGCCTCAGTTCCATGGATGGACTGTGTCCATTCATTGATACACTCATTCACCTTGCCTCCGGTGGAAGGGACTGTATTCGTTTCCTGGCCAAGGAACCCATACACCTATATATACCCTGAGGCTAGAGGCCTAGGGGAGGAGACGGGGAAAGACCGGGAGAGGAACGGAGAGAGCATCTCTCTCCCCACTTGAAATCTCTCCCTCTACCAGGAGCTTTGGTGTTTTCTGTATTCTTTTTTGTAAATCAATTCTGTCTTACCACGGAGGGGTGGGGGGGGGGAAATAATGTAATGAAGAATAATAAAATACATGTATTTAAAAGTTAAAAAAAATTAATTCTGTTTCTTATAAACATAAGTCTATCCTATGATCAAGGAATTCTACCCCTAGGTACATGCTCAAGAGAAATAAAAACATTAAGTTTACACTTAGACGTGTACAAGAGTAATCATAGCAGTTATCTGTAGATCCTAGTATCAAGCTTTTGTTTGATTAAAAATATGCAAATATCCTTTCCCATTGTGTAGGTTGTCTATTTGATTTGGTTGTTGTCTCTTTAGCTGTACAGAAGCTTTACAGTTCAATTAAGTCCTATTTGTTTATTTTTGCTGTTGCAATTGCCATAGAAATCTTTTTCATAAAGTCTTTCCCTAAGCCAGTATCTTCAAGTGTTTCTCCCATGCTTTCCTGGAGGATTTTTATCATTTCATGTCTTAAGTTTAGGTCTTTTATCTATCTTGAATCAATTTTTGTGAATGGAGAAAAGTGAGGGTCCAGTTTCAGTCTTTTACATGTGTATATCCAGTTCTCCCAGCACCACTTATAGAATAGGGATTCTTTTCCTCAGTGTATGTTCTTGTTTAGTTTATCAAAGATTAGGTGGCTGTTAGATGTTAGTTTCATCTCTTGGTTTTCTATTCAGTTTCAGATGTCTATGTCCCTATTTTTGTGCCAATACCATGCTGTTTTGAGCACTATGGCCTTGTAGTACAGCCTAAAGTCTGGTAGGCTGATGCCCCCAGGTATGTTTTTATTACTAAGAACTGTCTTAGCTATATGGGTTTTTTTCTGGTTCCATACAAAACGAAGAACTATTTTTTACAAGTCTTGAAAGTATGATGTTGGCATTTTAATAGGGATGGCATTGAATCTGTAGATTGCTTTGGGAAGTATAGACATTTTAACAATGTTGATTTTTCCAGCAATGAGCATGGTATGTTGTTCCATTTGTTAATATCTTCTGCTATTCTTTCTCAGGCTTTCATAATTTTCTTTATAGAGGTCCTTCATGTCTTCTGTTAGGTATATTCCTAGGTATTTCATTTTCTTTGAAGCTACTGTGAAGGGGATTGTGTCCTTAATCAGCTTCTCATCTTGGCTGCATATGCCAACAATCCCTTAAATCACTGGGCAAGAGAGATGAATAGAACTTTCTCTAAAGAACACAGACAAATGGCTAACAAACATATGAAAAAATGCTCATTGTCCCTAATTATTAGAGAAATGCAAATCAAAACCACCATGAGATATCATCTAACCCTAGTGACAATGGCCCATATCACAAAATCTCAAAATTACAGCTGCTGGCATGGATGTGAAGAGAAGGGAACACTTTTGCACTGCTGGTGGGACTGCAAACTAACATAACTTTTTTGGAAGGAAGTATGGAGAACTCTTGAAGAACTCAAGTCACCTCCCATTTGACCCTGCAATCCCATTACTGGGCATCTACCCAGAAGAAAAAAAAAATCCTTTTACCATAAGGACACTTGCACTAGACTGTTTATTGCAGCTCAATTTACAATGGCTAAAATGTGGAAACAGCCTACATGCCCACCAACCCAGGAATGAATTAACAAGCTGTGGTATATGTATACCACAGAATACTATTCAGCCACCAAAAAGGAGATGTTACATCTTTTGTATTAACCTGGATGGAAGTGGAACACATTATTCTTTTTTTGTTTGTTTGTTTTTTTACAGAGACAGATGGTTTATTTGGTATCAAGGAATAAAAAGAAATACTTGATTTCCTCTTTTCTTTTCTGGAGGCTGACGTGTGGTAGTCAAGTGGATGACAACATAAGAATTCTCTTGCAAACCTTCATCTTTTGCAGAAATGCACAGATGCTTATTCATATAACTTGCATTATCATTTTCTTTTCTATCTTTTTTTAAATTTTTTTAAGAGGAAGGGCTTTATTTTAACCAGCGGACCTGCAGCAGACTAAAGTCCAAAAGTGATGGAGCTCCCAGATCAGCTCTGTCCCTGTCCTTTTTTTTTTTTTTTTTCGATTATCATTTTCTAGACAGAAGTGCCAACCATTGTGCTTTCTCGTTTGTCAGTGACTGCTGTGCTCTCCTTCTTGTCTTCAGGTTCATGGCAGGAAACAAAAGTACTTCCTTGATGTTGTTGGAGTCTGTGACGAACATGGTGATGCAGTCGATCCCCATACCCCAGCCAGCTGGGGGGACAGCCCATATTCCAGGGCAGTACAGAAGTTTTTAATCTATGAACATGGCCTCATCATCACCAGGAGCCTTCGCCTTTGCTTGTTCTTCAAAAAGCTGCTGCTGCAGAACGGGATCATTCAGCTCAACGTAGGCATTGCATATTTCTTTCTTCATAACAAATAACTCAAAGTGCTCAGTCAGATCCTCTTTAGGGCCTGACCCGCTTAGGACCTGTTTTAGTGCCATTTAGCCAGAGGGCTCATTATCTGTGGGTGATCACAGATGAATGTAGGATTGATGCAAATCACTTCCAGGAACTCCCCCCCACACACACACACACAAGCTTATCAAGAAGCCTGGCTCTGGTTCCAGGTGGAGGGCATTCAACAGCTTTTGCCGCACAGATATCATCAAGAATTTTACGAGTTTCTTCAGTTTCAAAGAAGTTAGTTTCCAGCAGCTTCACACCCAGGGCTTTCTTGAGCTCTTCTACCATGCTGACTCTCCGGAAGGGTGGGGTGAAATCAATTTCATAGGCTTGGCCCTCTGGCCTATCTGGGTGGTAGGTTACCTTCTAACCACCTGTAATATGCTTCACCATCCCTGAAACCAACTTCTCCGTGATTTCCATGAGATCGTGATAGTCTGCATAGGCCATGTAGAACTCACAGGTGGTGAACTCAGGATTGTGAGCCAAATCAATTCCCTCATTCCGGAACTGGTGTCCAATTTCATAAACCCGGTCAATGCCACCAACCACTAGCATCTTATGGTAGAGTTCTGGGGCAATTCTCATATATAAATTCATGTCCAGGTTGTTGTGGTAAGTGATGAAAGGCTTGGCTACAGCTCCTCCTAGGATGACGTTCATCATAGGAGTTTCAATCTCTAGGAATCCCATTGCATCAAAGAAACTTCTGATACATGCGATGATCTTAGAGCGGATGATAAATTTCTGCCTTACAAAGTCATTCAGGATCAAGTCCAAGTATCTGACAATACCTTGTCTCCTTATCTTTGAGGCCAAAATGAAGGTGAGGTAACATGCAAGCAAGGAGACAGCAGTGTGATCTCATAGGGAATGATGCTCAGTTCACCCTTTTTGGTCTTCCCAGGATTCCCCTGAACTCCAATTATGTCTCCCCGACAAAGTTAATTATTGATATGAGTAAACTCTTCTTCTGATTTATAATTTCTGGAACTGGCCATGACTTGCAACTTGACCCCTTCTCCTCGAAGGTCATAAAAGATGAGCTTTCCCCCAGAAGCTCTTTTGGCCTGGATCCTACCTGCCACCTTCAAGGTGATGTCAGTCAGGTGGTCCCCAGGCTGAAGATGATTATACTTTTGGATGAAGTCAGTAAGTGAGATGTCTACATGGAACTTGTGTGGGTATGGGTCTTCCCCATTGACTTTCAAATGATGGACTGCTTGACTTCTGATCTTGTAGTATTGATTTGCGTCTAAGCTCTCCTCCTTGACACCCACACCATTGTCAGTGGTGTGGTTAGTGGCATCAGCAGTGGCCTGGGTTAGCTGTTTCTTGCTGAGCTCTTTCTGCTTGGCCTCCTCTGCCACCTTCTTCTCATCTTTCAGGCATCTCTTTAGCTCATTCTTGCTCAGTTTCAGTTTGACGCCATCCACTTTTACCTCAGCCCCCTCCACAGCAGCCATCTTCCAGAAAAGCCCGACCCAAAAGGCGGAACACATTATTCTTAGTAAAGGATCACAAGAATGGAGAAGCAAGAATCCTATGTATTCAATACTGATATGAGGACAATTAATGACCTAGTACATGGTAGGGGTGGTGGAAGGGGAGAGCAGGAAGAGGAAGAGAGGGAGAGGTGGGGGGGTCATGGTTCATAATACACCTTTTGGGGATGGGACACAATTATAAAAGGTACTTTACCTAACAAATGCAATCAATGTAACCTAGTTCTTTGTACCCTCAATGAATCCCCAACAACAACAAAAAAGAATAATCATAACAGCTGTGTTCATATTAGCCAAAAGATAAAAACAAAAACAAAAAAATGGAAACAAACCAAATATCCAGGATCAGAGAACTACATAAACAAAGTCTGGTATATTCACACAGTGTACTATCATTCAACAACATAAAAGGACCAAAGCAACATCAAAAATGATATGTTGAACTAAAGAATCCCCTCCACACATTAAAATATGAAATGCAGGAGCAGGAACTCATGGTGACAGAAGTCAGTAAGTGGTGACTTTGTGGGGACTGAATAGAACAAGGGATGAAAACTTCCTGGGGTGATGAATATGTTGTATATTTTGTTTTAGATGGTGGTTGTATGTGTGAACACGAATATCAAAGCTCATCAAACTGAGCACTTTATTAAATATAAATCATATCACAATTTAAAGCCAACTTTTCCTTATGTATACTAGGAAGAGACTTAAAAAAAAATACGTGTTCTCAGTGACAACCAAAACATAAAGTATACAGAAAAAAAATCTTTAAAAGAATAAGATGAATCTAGATAAAGAAATTTTACGAAACTTTAATAAATGGCTTTTTAAAAAGAATGAAGTAAATGTAGACAGTCTATATTCCTGGATGGAAACATTTAATATTGTTCTTTACAATATGTTGATTCATATCAAAATTATACATAAATATAAGTAAATTCCAAAGCAATATCACAATTCATTTTAAGCATCTTCCTAAAATCATCTAAAGGTTTATTTGCAAGATTAAATGAATGAAACTACCAATATTTTTATCATTTGTAAGAGTAAGATCAATTTGACTTGCTACATAATGAAATGCATTATTAAGAGACTATAATTAACATACATATAATACATACATGTATCAGTATGTTGCTATCAGAAAAAGCAATAAAATAAATGACATAAATTACAAAAATAGACTAAATTATCCCCAGGTACTCCACTACATTAGTACATAATTATCTCATAAAATTATATGGTATAAAAAAATCTCAAAACCTGAAAAATATACGTAGATATTATAAAGGCATTGCTATTCTCTAAGAACTAAAAATTCCACTGAAACCCCAATCACACATTACTTCAGTAGCACAATTTTTAACAATACATTCCCAACATTTTCTTTCATTCATAATACATCCTGCAATCAACAGGCTTATTGTAAGAGAACATCTATTTGAGGAAAACAGTGAACAGCTTTCCAGTTCTAATTATTTCTGTATTTATCCCAAGTTCATTACTTTTTTGAGGCATATTCTTTATGGTTAATACCAGCACTTTTCGATTTCAATTTCCCACCTTCATTGTGCCTGTGGAGTTTTTTTTTTTTTTTTTTTTTGAGCAGGACTACTCTTTAAAAAAGAAATTGCTTTGTTGAGACATAATTTACATGTAAAATCTGTTTGAAATGAATTTTAGTATAGTTACAGAATTTTACAACTATCACTGCAATCTAATTTTAGAACATTTCCGTCACCCTAGGAAGAAACTTTATGCCCACATACAAGTCATTCCCCATTCACACTTCTAGTCCTAGACAAGCTCTAATGCACTTTAAATCTCTATGGATTTTCTTTTTCTGAACATTTCTTATTAATGGAATCATACAATGTGTGTTCTATTGTGTCGGGGTTTAAAATAAGGGCAAAATGAAACAGAGTGTTTCAAAAATTATATAAAGGCCATGAATCAGATAAAGATGAAAATACTTCTGCAAGTGACCTGTTTCAAGGATGCCACTAGAAAATAGTTTTCAAGAGCTTTATCAGCTGACATCATTTGACATTATTCAAATGTCACACCTGGGTACTAAAAAGTAGTCTAGTGATGTCAATGTATAAGGATCAAGTGTGCAGACTGACAAAAGCTAAAAGTATGAGTGTTCGTTATATGAAAGCTAAGATAACTAATTTGAGGGAAACCAGCTAAGGTCTTTAGCTTATACTTACACCAAATTAACTGCAAATATATTTGAATTTTAAAGTAAATATTACAGGTTAGATTGTGGCCTCAAGAGTCAGATTATCTAGGTTTGATTCCAGGATCTGCCATTCACGATGTGACCAGGACTAAGTCACTTAATCATTTGTTTCTCCATTTGTAAAATGAGACATAAAATGAAATGATGTGCCTCATATGGTTTTTGTGATAAATAAAGGAGATAGGATGAACAAGGTTCTTAGAACAGGGTCTGGCAAATGGTTAATGTTAACTCAGTTAATGTCACCTCTTTATATTGTTATTATTGCTGATACAGGAAGCTTTTATAATCTCAGGAATAAGGGTGTGGGTGGGAGGAACTTTCTAAACATAAATCCAAAAGTAGAGACTCCAGTGGAAAATATTTTATGTGAATACACAAACATTTAACAATGTCAAAAAGGAAACAAAGCCAGATACCTTTAATTTCAGAGATCTTACAAATTACTAAGAAAAAAAAGTAAACCCCAACAAAAAATGAGTAAGAGAAAGGAACAGGCAAGTCACAAAAGAAGAAAAAGAAGTGGCCTAAGTAAACATACAAAAAGACTTTTAAATTCATCAGTAGTATAAGAAATACAAATCATGTCAAAATCATTGTGCCATACTTTGCCTATAGATTAGCAAGAATTACATAGTAACAGGAAAAACGTGGAAGGTCTACACTAAAGAAAACAAGAGGTATAAGAACTGATAAAGTAAAAACGAAAGTAATTGTAAAGATGGTCTTTAGAAAAGGAGTGATGAAAGGATTGTACCTTTTTTACACTAGAATCTGAAAGTTAAATAAGAATCAGGTCTAATTTCTATAAACCGTAAGTTTTCTGTGTATACATTCATGATACAAAAATTCACAACACATTAAAGCTAATTCAATAATAATAAATGTTTATGATGAAGTAATAAAACTAGCACTTGAACACATTTTGTGGAACTATAAAATAGTACAACCAGACCAGTTTTATCAATATATATTAAAAGCCATAAAATACATATATCCTTAGGTCTCATCTTTCTACCTGAGGACTTTATCCTGAGGAAATAATTGCACAGTGTAAAAAAGTATGTATGAGGATTTATATCACACCATAAAGTCAAAAATTAGTAGTGACTCAAATATTAATCAATAGAGGACAGGTTAAAATACATTATGGTATATCCACAAATGAAAAGGAATAATAATAACCAGAAAGATTATGATTTAAAATAAATATGTGGATGTTTCCTAATTAATATGCAAAGATAACTTAATAAGAGAAAAAAGTCATATTATAAAGGAATATGCATGGAGAGACTTCAGGTTGCTGAAAAAGTATATGTACCTTTATGTTAATATTCATGTCTAAGCATTGAAAAAAAATCTTAAAGTATATATACTAAAATCTCAGATTCTTAGAATAAAACTGTGTTAGTGGGAAGAGACCAGGACCTGGGGATTCAGAGGGTTAAAAGAAGAATCTGTGAGAGTGATCCATTTGCAGATCAACATCCAGAGGTGTTAGAGCTTTGAGAAAGTGCCCTCCATAGAGGCCAAGTTAAGGTACTAACATGTCCTCAGGACTGGGCAGAGCATAGAATCTTGGGAGCCAGACTTAGAGGGCCATGTGGTCAGATGGGGTGTGCCTGGAGAGCGATCCAGCTACAGGCACATTTCGGTCTCTAGAAGGGTCATTTACCTAAGCAACTAGGACTTCTTTAGGGAGATTACAACACTGTAGGGCACATCAGCAGAACAGAGGTTGTTGACTAGTATCAGTGCCTCAAATTAGATGTTCCACTGACCCTACAGATTGTGACCAGAGCTGGATGAGAGGGAATAAGAAGCCTCATATCTATCAACAATAAATATGATCACTCAGGACTTTGAACCCTGCTCACATCTATCAAGATTTTTAAGTCATTTTGGTAACTACAACAATATTTGGAACAACTAGAAAAAGTAAAAATTAAAACAGGAATGAAGTCCCCTAAAAATGTCAGTACAAAGAAAGTGCTAAGAACCAGAGGCCAGTGAAAGCTGTCGGTGACAGTACTCTGAGAGAAGCATTTAATTAGCTTATGCATTCTTTTACTTTATTTTTTTTTTTTTAAGTTGTCACCCATGAGATGTAAGGCATGGCAGGAGGTTCTAAGATTTCGGGTGAGTGAACACAAACAAAACTGGTCTGCAAAGTCCCAGTTCAGTTTGCTCAGAAGTGAACATAAAATACAAATTGCGATTAATAAACATAATTCACATATTGTCAGGAATGATATATTATAAATTCTCAAAAATATTTTTAAGCTTGAAAGATAGAAAAAAAGTCATAAGTTTGAGGTGTTCTGCCTTTGCAGCTGAGAAAAATACTCCCCCCCCAAAGGTGCTCTTCTCTGTAATTTGGGAGGAGAATAAAAGATGGATTCTTTACTGGAGTGTTTATTTTCCCAGGGTATCATCTGTTCCCAATTTCCCCAACCTATACTGAGGAATTTCTAAGTAATTTAATCAGTTTATTTTTTCCTTCCCAGTCATAAAGACAAAAATGCTTACTCTTCATTATCGGAGCTTTCCATTTTATAAGCCTTCTGGTCACTGGAGGGTTTCACTGTTCGAGGTAGTGAAGGGCCGGAAAAGTGTGAGGTGGGCCTGGGAGGAGGGGTCTGAGTGTCTGGGAGCATGCTCACCTAGACACACCAGGACACAAAGCAGGAGACCCTTAGCAATCCACAAAACCTGTCTGGGAGGCACGTCTGCACTGTCTGGACAGAGGTTCAGTTTAGGACAGATTCTTTTTTCCTTCCTTTCTCCCTCTAGCATTTGCTCTCTCATCCATCTGTCACAGCTGCAGAGTTCCCCAGCCATGAAGGAATCTGACCCCAAATTCTATTTTAGTCCTAGTGATGCCTTGCATTTATCAGAAATAAATGCAACCACTGAAGACAACTAACTAACTCTGCTCAGGCAGGTTAGCGTTTTCAACTGGGTCACAAAGGGATCTTAAATACCCACATGGAATGTATAAAAGTGCATGAAGGGACAGCAGAGAATTTCCAATAAGCTAGTGAAAACCTGGAAGAGAGAATTTCTTTGTCACTCTACCTTTAATTTGTCCAGTTAGTGTCAGTTTTGGAGTTAAACAGATCTGGGGTTCAATCCCAGCTCCGCCATTTGTGTGAAATACATCTTAGCTGTCTGAGTTTGTGTAAGGTACTTAACATTTGTTTTGTTTCTGTAGAGTGAGAGTAATAACATGTTTTGTTTTATTTCATTTGGTTTTTTGTGGGTATTAGAAACAATATGCCTCCAACACTAGAAATGCAATGAAATTTGATCAATAGGCCTTCTATTCTTTCTCAAACCTTTGACCTTCGTTTGTTATCTATCAGAAAATGAGTTTGCTTCCTCCTTCCTGTAGAAAACGGAAGTCATCAGACAGAACTCCCTTACTTATGGCAATATCGCTACAAAGTGGTTTGAATCTTTATCCTTCCAATGTTGGGAGACGTGCTCCGCATCCTAAGAAGTAGGATAGGTACCCTGCCCTGCCCAACTTTCACAGAAACTCAGTGGATTACCTCTGGTCACCTCATTCTTCAGCCTTTTCTTCTCTGGATCTTTCTTCAGCTGGATCTTTTTGTATTAGTATTTAAATATATTCTCAACATTTTAATTTATCTTATTTTTTTCTCTACACTTTTAAACGAAGCTCCTCCTTGAAAGCATGGCCCTTTTCCAGCTATTGCTGGCCACTTACCTCACCTTGCCAAACTTCTTGAAAGGGCCTTTTGAGCAAGATAACTACTTGTCTTTCAGTTGCTCCTCAGCCCACTTCCATCTGGCTTATGTGCCCAGTGCTCCACCCAAACTGCTCTCACCCACGTGCCTTCCATGTTGCTAATCAGACACCTCTCCCTCCTCATTGTGAGTTCTCTGTTCTAAAGAATTACTCCCTCCTTGTGAAAATACTCACTTATGGATTCCATGACTTTGTATTCTCTTGCTTATCCTCCTTCTGGACTCTGCCTTTTCATTTTCCTTTGGGGAAGCTTCTACTCTCCTGGATCGTTAAACGTAGGAAGGTTCATGGTTTGGGCTTACGTGTGCTGTCCTTTCACTCTAGATCATCTAAGATGATCCTTTCCTGTGGTTTCAATAGGTTCACACTAGCCCTGTTTGTAAGTTTTCAAATAATGTATATAACAACTCATCCAGCATTATCACTTGGATGAGCGGTTCTCACCCTGTGGGTCGCGACCCCTTTGCAACAATGAAAATATATCCTGCATATCAGATATTTACATGACTACTCAAAACTGTAGCAAAATTACAGTTATGAAGTAGTAACAAAAATAATTTTATGGTTGGGAGTCACCACAACATGAGGAACTGTATTAAAGGGTCGTGGCATTAGGAGACATTAGGAAGGTTGAGAACCACTGACTTGGATGGTTTAGAGACTCCTTGCATTCACTGTGCACAAAGCTAAATTCATGGTCTTCTCTAAACATGTTTCATTCCTAGTATTCTATATTTCAGTAATGGTATCTCGCCATTTACCAAGATGCTAGTATGAGGAACCAGAGCATCATGATTTGCCTTTTCTGAGTTTTTAGTGTTAAGAGGGCTCCATGTACTTGGACCGTGTGGACAAGTTCAGGAAAATCTAGGCTAGTTGCTTTCCCGAAAATTTCTCTAGCTAGGTCAGTTAACAGTCTTTCTGTAACAGCAACAAGAGTGAATTCCAGGAGGCTGATTAGAAGGTTATGCAAAAAATTCAGCAGAGAAGTAATAATAGCTTGGGGCAAGGTTGCAGTAGTGGAGATTCAAAGTAAGTGTACAAAATGAGATTTACAAATACTGGAGACTGATGGGATATTTGAGAAAAGCAAAAGAAGGGTACAAGGGAATAGATACCTGGTGAAAGGTGGGAATAGTGGACAACCACAAAAATGGTCAGTTCAACAAATTACAAGAAAAATACAATGGAGGCAAAAAATCAACATCTTAACAAGAAAGTAAAAAATCATAAGGTGGCAGAAATAAAATCATATATCTCAGTAATGGTACTATATGTAAATAGTTACAGTTTCAATTAAAATATGAAAACTGATTAGATTTAAAATTTAGTTTTAGGCTATTTCTTTCTTTCTTTCTTTTTTTTTTTTGTAGAGACAGAGTCTCACTCTCTCGCCCTCCGTAGAGTGCTGTGGAGTCACAGCTCACAGCAACCTCCACCTCTTAGGCTTGAGCGATTCTCTTGCCTCAGCCTCCCAGGTAGCTGGGATTACAG
>CAUYRH010170230.1:0-17323 GCA_963574655.1 Perodicticus potto | reverse complement strand
CATTGTGCATATGGGGAATTATGCTCATGTATTTTATGTAAAGAAAGCAGTGGGTTTCTATAAATTTGATGTCAAGGGCCTCAGTATATAAGAAACATACAGAATAAATCTTACTAATTTTGATTCCCTCAATTAGGCTTTCTGGTAACTTTACCCTGTTTGATTTTATTTTGTATGATTATGAGGAAAGGTGGTTTTTGCGCTACGGTGGTAAACAGTTGCTTTGAAATGAGTTTATGTTTGATCAAAGTATCTGGAGAGCCTCTTCCTCAGATACAATATACTGAAAAGTTTCTGTTAAATTATGTAAGTGTTCTGGGATGCTCAGGCAACATCTTTAGTAGCATTGTAGTGATTACATAGATTATTTTCAGAATCCAGGTAAGACTTGTGGAGAAAATTATTTTAGGGGTAACTGGAGAGATTGGGGAATGGGTGATAAAGTGAGACTCCATCTCTACAAAAAAAAAAAAAATAAGGGGGACATGTTGAAAGGAACACAGAGGCTAATGTGAAAGAGCTCCTAATACCCAAAGTTGAGACAGCTAGGTAACTGAATGAAGAGAGTAACAGGACAGGATAAAATATCCACAAATCCATTATGACATACACAACTGTGGAATAAAATGAGAAGAGGGGGAAGCTCTTCCTAACAGAATTACAATTAAGAAATGTAGAAAATAGAAATCTCACCACAGCAAACAACATAGCAATTAACTGTTGTAGGAAAAAGACATCACTGAGTGATAAAATTATGAGTGAAAATAAAACGAGCAACAAAATATTTGCACAGTGTCTTCCCATAATATATTCATTACAAAAAGAAAAATAATAACTTTACTGGGAAGAAATCTGGAAGGCACCACCTTAACTAGGGGAGCAAACCTATCCATCATCAATAAAAAGACTATTAATACCATGAACTCTCTGATTGGGTACAGAGAGAAAAACAGTATTACTTCTGTGAAAAATGCATGCTCTCTAATAACGAGAAAACATCAGATAGCTCCAACTTGAGGAACATTATATGAAATAAATAACCTTGTGTTACTGGGTTAATGAAAGACAAATGGGAGGAAGGTTCAGACTGAAGGACATTTAAGAGCAGTAACAACCAAAAGCAATGTAGGATTCTGAACAACAAAAAGGACACTGGTGAGGAAACTAATAATACAGAAATTCAAATAATATATGTATAGTACTGTGCCAATGTTAACTTCCCGGTTAACCATTGCTAACTGTCCAATGGTTATTATGGCAAGAGGTTAATTAATGCCATGGGAAGCTGAGTGAAGGTTATGTGGAGACAGTGTATCACTTTCCCAAGTTTCCTGTAAATCTAAAAATCATTTTTAAAAACACGGGGAAAAAATTCACTCAAAATTAAAAAGCAAATTTCAACCACCCAAGTGCCCATGAATACATGAATGAATTAATAAAATGTGGTGCATGTATACAAAGCCATAAAAAAGTGATCTTTTTTAACAACCTAGATTGAACTAGAGACCATCCTAAGTGAAGTATCTCAAGAATGGAGAAACAAATACTACATGTACTCAATACTAAATTGGAACTCATCACACAACACTTCTGCACATATGAAAGTAAAACTCAACAAAAAGGAAGAGTGTAAGGAGGGGATGGAAAATTCACTCCTAGTGGGTACAGCATGCACTATCTCAAAGGCGCACGTTTACACCTTTGACTTAGTCTGTACAAAAACAAAATTATGTAACCAAAACTCATGTAACCACTAATATTCTGGAAAAAAAAAATTTTTTTTTGCAGTTTTTGGCTAAGGTCAGATTTGAACCCATCACCTCCGGTATATGGAGCCGGCACCCTATTCCTTTGAGCCACAGGCACCGCCCTGAAAATTTTTTTAAAACCAATTTCATAGGGCGGCGCCTGTGGCTCATGGAGTAGGGCGCTGGCCCCATATACTGAAGGTGGCCGGGTTCAAACCTGGCCTCGGCTGAACTGCAAAACAGAAAAATAGCCAGGCATTGTGGCGGGCGCCTGTAGTCCCAGCTACTCGGGAGGCTGAGGCACGAGAATTGTCTAAGCCCAGGAGTTGGAGGTTGCTGTAAGCTGTGTGACGCCATGGTACTCTACCAAGGGCAGTAAAGTGAGACTCTGTCTTTATAAAAATATAAAATAAAGGCTTGGCGCCTGTGGCTCAGCGGGTTAAGGCGCCAGCCACGTACACCTGAGCTGGCGGGTTTGAATACAGCCCGGACCCGCCAAACAACAATGACGGCTGCAACCAAAAAATGGCCGGGCGTTGTGGCGGGCGCATGCAGTCCCAGCTACTTGGGAGGCAGAGGCAAGAGACTCGCTTGAGCCCAGGAATTAGAAGTTGCTGTGAGCTGTGATGCCATGGCACTCTATCCAGGGTGACAGCTTAAGGCTCGGTCTCTAAATAAATAAATAAATAAATAAATAAATAAATAAAAATATAAAATAAAATAAGCCAATTTCATTCATACAGTCTTCCTATCAGTTATAGGATAAAGTACACACTTGTTAAGATAAATACAAAATCCATTACCTATTGGCCAAAACATTCAATACTCAATCACAGAAATGTATTTGTAGTTCTCTGATTACCCAAGCCACTCTCAAGCCTGTGTCATATTACACATTAAGTACCCTCCCTGCTGGAACTCACTTCCTACACAATTCTTCACCAACTGTACTAGACTTAGAACAAACACACCCTTTCCCTAGGAAGGTACCTTTACTGCCCTGAGAAGAATATTGAGAATTCCTCCCCTATACACCCCTGCTATATTCCTAATGGAAGAACACGAAGCCCTCAAGGGAAGATACCTTATTCTACTTACAGAACTTTTAACAATATTATACACCAAATGTTAAAAGGCTTCATCTTATTAAGTTCATTGCAAACTTGAGCCCCCTCAAACTCCTGGGCTCAAGTGATGCCCCTGCCTCAGCCTCCCAAGTAGCTGGAGCTACAGGTACAAACAATATAACTTTCAAAAAAACCATTTTTTAAGAGATAAGGTCTTGCTATACTGCTCAGAATGGTCTCAAACCCCTGGCTTCAAGTAAGGCTCCCACCTCAGCTTCCCAAAGTGCTAAGATTAGAGACATGAGTGACTGCACCCAGTCAATTTGATTATTGTTTTGGCTATTAACTAAAGCACTGCATGTCTCCATTTATACATATTTGAAAATTGATTCAATTGCCACCAACCCTCTCCACCCACAAAAAGCTTGCTAGGATTACTGATTGGGTCTGTATTGAATCTCTATGTCCATTTGGGAGGTTAATAATATTTTAATACTGATTCTTCTAATTCACAAATACAGTGGACATCTGTATTTGGTTATATCATCTTTAATCTTTCAGAAATGTGTTTATGGTTTCTGTGATAAAGTCATAAATTTCTTCTGTTAGATTTTTTCCTAAGTTTATGTTTCTTGATGCTACTGCAGATGGAATTGTTTCTTAAGGTCATTTGCCACTTGTTTGCTGCTAACAAATAGAAGAAATATAATTGGCTGTATTCTAGAACTGTGGCTAAATTTGTGTGATAGTTCTGATACTTTTTATAGATTCCACAGGGTATTCTGTCTTATGTCTTCGCATAACAGCAGTTCTGCTTTGTCTTTATCAATGTTTATGTCTTTTATTGCTTTTTTTCTTGCTGTATTGCCTTGGCCAAGTACAATGTTTTTGCAATTGTCATTGGTCTCGATAGTAGGCCAAAAAAAGCACTATCTTTACACCAAGTACTATAACGTTGGGTTTAGGTTTTTTTTTTTTTTTTGGAGACAGAGACTCACTATGTTGCCCTCGGTAGTAGAGTGCTGTAGCAACACAGCTCACAGCAACCTCAAACTCTTGGGCATAAGTGACTGTCTTGCCTCAGCCTCCCTAGTAGCTGGGACTAAGGGCACTCACCACAAAGCCCAGCTACTTTTTTTTTTTGGTGTCATTGTTCAGCAGGCCCAGACTGGGTTTGAACCCACCAGCCCTGGTGCATGTGGCCAGCGCCCTAACCACTGAGGGCGCTGAGTGGTGCTGAGCCTGAGTATAGTTTTTATGAGGAAGTGTCCTTCTATTCCAAGTTTGTTGAAAGGTTTTATTATAATATATGGGTAATGAATTTTGTTATAATGCTTTCTAACATTAACATTTCTGCCATCTAATTGGAACAACTGCATGGTTTTTCTCTCCTTTATTCTGTTAATTACATTTTTGAATGCTACTCCAACGATGCACTCCTATGACAAACCATACTTATTTATGACATAAAAATATCCTATTTATATATCAATGGATTTGATTTTTTGTTTTTTGTTTTTTTTTTTTAGACAGAGCCTCAAGCTGTCACCCTGAATAGAGTGCTGTGACATCACAGCTCACAGCAACCTCCAATTCCTGGGCTCAAGCAAGTCTCCTGCCTCCACCTCCCAAGTAGCTAGGACTACAGGCGCCCACCACAATGCCCGCCATTTTTTGGTTGCAGCTGTCGTCGTTTGGCGGGCCCGCGCTGGATTCGAACCCGCCAGCTCAGGTGTACATGGCTGGCGCCTTAGCCGCTTGAGCCACAGGTGCTGAGCTTGGATTTGATTTGTTAATCCTTTGCTATTGATTTTCGTTTCTGTGTTCATAAAGAATATTGACTGGAAATATTCTTCTAGTGTTTGTCAGGTTTTAATATAGAATTATATAAGATTTATAAAGTACGAAAACAATCCCCCATAGGGGGAAAAAAAAATAAACCAAAAGAAAAAAATGAAGAAAGAAAAAAACAAAATAAGAGAAGAAAAAAAAAAAAAAAGCAATCCCTCTTCCACTTTTTTGCCTACCAAAAGAATGTGATCTAGAAATTTCTTTGTGAGGTCTGCAGTTATGAATTTAATTTCCTTAGTAAATACAAAGGCACTCATCATACATTTACTTTTCTTAGTTTTGGTAACCTGTATCCCTAAGAAATCCAAACATTGTTTACTTTTTGTTTGTAAAACTCTCTTATAAGCATTTTAACATCTACAGGATCTGTGGTGTTATCTTCTCTCATTCTTCATACTTCCTTCGGGGTGTACTCTACTTTTTCTAGATACTGATGTCGGACTTTTCTTCTTTGCTAATAACCATTTAAAGCTTATAAATTTCCCTCTTTATACTTACTGCATTCCACAGATTTTTTTTTTTTTTTTTTTTTTGGTAAACAAGAGTCTCACTACAATGTTGCCCAGGCTAGAGTGCCATAGCATCATTATAGCTCAGAGCAACCTCAAACTCTTGGGCTCAAATGAACCTCTTGCCTCAGCTTTCTGAGTAGCTGGGACTATAGGCAGCCTTTTTTTTTTTTTTTTTTTTTTTGGGGGGGGGCGGAGACAGAGTGTGAAACTGTTGCCCTGGGTAGAGTGCCGTGGCATTACAGCTCACAGCAACCTCAAACATTTGGTTATAAGCGATTCTCTTGCCTCAGCCTCCCAAGTAACTGGGACCACAGGCGCCTGCCACAACACCCAGCTATTTTTTCTTTCTTTCTTTCTGTTTTTTGGTTGCAGTTGTCATTGTTTTAGCTGGCCCAGGCAAGGTTAAAGCCCGCCAGCCTTGGTGTATGTGGCCAGTGCTCTACCCACTGAGAAACAGGCGTCGCCATCCCCCCCTTTCTTAGTAGAGATGGGGGTCTCAGTCTTGGGTTAGGCTGGTCTTGAACCCCTGAGCTCAAGGGATCCTCCCACTTTAGCTTCCTAGAGTGCTAGAATCCCAGGTGTGAGCCACCCTCCTAGATTTTGACATATCTGTCATCATTTTGAAATATTTTCTTTTTTTTGAGACAGAGCCTCAAGCTGTCACCCTGGATAGAATGCTGTCGCATCACAGCAACCTCCAATTCCTGGGCTCAAGCGAGTCTCCTGCCTCTGCCTCCCAAGCAGCTGGGACTACAGGCGCCCGCCACAACGCCTGGGCATTTTTTTTTTTTTGGTTGCAGTCGTCATTGTTGTTTGGCGGGCCCGGGCTGGATTCGAACCCGTCAGCTCAGGTGTACGTGGCTGGTGCCTTAGCCTGTTAAGCCACAGGCGTCGAGCCTTGAAATATTTTCTAAATTATTTTTTCATTAATAAGTGAACATTTTTGGGTGATATATTTTCAAGTATTTGGGCTTTTCTGGATATCTTACGGTTGCTGACTTCAATCTTTTTCTAATTTAAGACCTTATGGCCCAGCATACAGTTGGTCTATCTTAGTAAGCATTCAAAGTACACACACACAAAAATGTACAGTCAGCAATTGTCAGGTGTAGTGTCTATAAATGTCAATTATGTCAAGATGATTGGTAGTGCTGTTTGGATCTTTCGTACCGTGATTTTTTTTTCTTGAGACAAGAGTCTCCAGCTGTCACCCTGGGTAGAGTGCTGTGACATCATAGCTCACAGCAACCTCCAACTCGGGTTCAAGCAATCCTCTTGCCTCAGCTTTTTCTATTTTTAGTAGAGATGGAGTCTTGTTTAGGCTGGTCTCAAACTTGTGAGGACAAGCAATCCACCCGCCTCGGCCTCCCAGAGTACTAGGATTACAGGTGTGAACCACCGCACGTGGACAGGTTTTTTTTTGTTTGTTTTAGTCATCCATCAATTACTAAGTGAGAAGTGTTAAAATCTTCAAATACAATTGTGGATTTGTCTAACCCTTCTAGTTGAATTGTTTTGTGTTCATATATGTAAAGCATCTGTATTCGTGATTCTTAAGTTGTTTTAATAAATTGATCCCTTTATCAATGTAAAATATCTTACTTTATCTCTGGTAATACTTCTCTTACAGAGTAGTTTTGCTAGATACTAGTACACCCACAATAGCTTTCTTATATTTATTGTTCATGAGGTCTATCTTTTCCTGTACTTTTATTCCCTATAGGTCTTCATATTCATATGATGTTATCCACCTCCATTATAAAGAAATTGCTTTATAGCTGGGCGTTGTAGTTGGCGCCTTCCATCCCAGCTACTTGGGAGGCTGAGGCCAGAGAATCGCCGAAGCCCAGGAGTTGGAGGTTGCTGTGAGCTGCGACACCATTGCACTCTACCAAGGGAAACAAAGTAAGACTCTGTCTCTTAAAAAAAAAAAGAAAAAGAAAAAAAAGTTGCTTTAACATTTCCTTCAGTGTAGATATTCTGCCAACAAATTCTCTCAGCTTTCATTTATCTCAAAATGTCCTTACTTTGTTTTTGAAATTTTTTTTCATGTATGAAATGCTAAGTTTCCAGTATTTTTTATTAACTTAGTTTCAGTAATATATGTGCTTACTCAAGATCCAAGCTGATACGTATTGGTTCTGTCAAGAAAAAAATCATTTAATTTGGAATGAAGGCAAAAAAACTAACTACGTATCTACCTTTCATCATAACAATGGAACATTATATAACAAATGCAGTGAAGGTCATGTGACTCTCCATAAATTAAAACTTAATTTTGTTTTACCTATTTATAATTTATTGAGGCCCAGAAGCCTTCAGTTGAATGCTTATTTTAGAACACTGACAAGTTAAAACTGATGTGTCGTCTTCACACTTGTAATCTTAGCACTCTGGGAGGCTGAGTGAGGCAGGTGGATCACTTGAGCTCAGGAGTTTAAGACCAGCCTGAGCAAGAGTGAGACCTTGTCTCTACTAAAAACGAAAACAAAACGAAACAAAAAAAAGCTACCTGTAGTCCCAGCTACGCATGAGGCTGAGGCAAGAGGTTCATCTGAGCCCAAGAGTTTGAGGTTGCTGTGAGCTTGGTCCCACAGCACTCTACCCAGGGCGACAAGAGATTCTGTCTCAAAACTACATACATACACTACTCAGGAGGCTGAGGCAAGAGAATCGCCTAAGCCCAGGAGTTGGAGGTTGCTGTGAGCTGTGCTGACGCCCTGGCACTCTACCCAGGGCGATAAAGTGAGACTCTGCCTCTACAAAAACAAACAAACAAAAACAAAAACAAAAACAACCCATACATACATAAATATTAAAATACGAAAACAGATGAGTTGGTGGCACCCACTGCTCAGTGGGTAGGGTGCCAGCCACCTACACCAAGGCTGGCAAGTCCGAATCTGGCCTGGGCCAGCCAAAATTAATAATGACAACAGCAACAAAAAAAATAGTCAGGTGTTGTGGCAAGTATTTGTAATCTCCCAGCTACTTGAGAGGCTGAGGCAAGAGAATCACTTAAGCCCAAGAGTTTGAGGTTGCTGTGAGCTGTGATTCCCAGGACAGTCTAGCCTGGGGAAAAAAAAAAAAAAAAAAGAGTCAAACTGTCATAAAAAAAACCAAAAATACAACAACAAAAAAATTATTTATCTCCTAGTACTTTTGCAACTATCATTAGCAATAGTGGATGGCTTTCAAAATGGAATGAGGGTTTTTTTTTTTTTAAGAGACAGAGTCTTACTTTATAGCCCTCGGCAGAATGCCATGGCATCACAGCTCACAGCAACCTCCAACTCCTGGGCTTAGGCAATTCTCTTGCCTCAGCCTCCTGAGTAGCTGGGACTACAGGCGCCCACAACATTGCCTGGCTATTTTTTGTTGCAGCTTAGCCAGGGCTTGGTTTGAACCTGTCACCCTTGGTATATGGGGATGGTGCCCTACCTACTGAGCACCAGGCACTGCCCAAGAGATCTTTCTAATATATAAACATCTCCAAGATCTTTCTCATCATTAGTTTACATATCACATGAATTCCCACTAACCATGATAAAAATAAAAGAGAAAAACCTTGGATGATTTGCAGATACAAGAAGAATGGCTAGTTTTACCCACAATTTAAAGAGCCAGCATTGCTTACTAATTTTAATTATGATATGTAGCATAATGAAAATAATAAACATTGTGATGAGAATTTGAAATTTCTAAATCACTAGGACTTAAATTAAGAAATGTTAATATTCATAAAAGCTAATCATAAAAGCCAGGTCATTACCTTTTAAGGAAAGTAAAAAGTGAGAGAAATAAATGAGTACTCTGTGAATTTATAGAGCAAAGAAATTTAAAGTGTGGTATTAAAATGAAAGAGGACTAGGCTCAGTAGCTCACACCTAATAATCCCAGCACTTTGGGAGGCTGAGGTTGGAAGACTGCTTGAGGCCAGTTTGAGACTAGCCTGGGAAACACTGCCAGACTTCATTAGCCAGATTTGATGGCACATACCTGTAGTCCTAACTACTCTGGAGGCAGAGGTGGGAGGACTGCTTCAGTCCAGGAATTCAAGATTGCAGTGAGTTATAACTGTGCCATTATACTTTAGTCTAGGTGAAAAGAGACCCTGTCTCCAAATTTTTTTGAAGTGAGAAAAAATAGGCAAAGGAAAAGAATCAGTGAAGAGGGGAATCTGAGCTAGCTCTAAGAATACAGAAGATGACAGTTTTATGCTTATTATGGAATAAGAGTCAGTCACTCAAAGAAAGAGAATTTATAACATTATTTTAATTTATATGTGTTCCAATGCTCCAGAAAGGTGACCTTACTTCTCGAAGGTGTCTCCTGATTCCCAATAATATTCCATAATGCCACACCTGCTCTGGCAGTGGTGTCTTAATAGGCGGGAAGTGCTTTTAAATTGTACAGTCAGCTACACAAATAGGGTAGAAATGTCCTGTGTTGCCTATTCAGGAATGAAGATCTTGAAATACCAAAGTGATAAAAGAAGATATAGTTCCCTTATAGTTTAGCCAATGTAAGGATCCTAGTTACAGAGAATAAATTGTGTGCCAAAGCTATACCTTAGATTCTTACTCATTTCCCCTTGCCTATCTTTTATACTTACCAATTTATCAGTCCCATGATCTGTCTTCACCTCAGAACTAAGTGGAAGAAATGAGTCTGTCGTTGTATGCTCTGGGGAAGGTGCTTCCCCAAGAACTATCAATCCCTGCAGGATAAAGAAGAGAGAAACAGTGTTGAGTGATATAAATTACAAATTTAATTTAACTACGAGCCAGGAGTTAATCTCAAAAGGATTAAGGTTAGTCTACCTGTGGCCTTTTCTCTATCCTATGGTTCAAAAACAAACTATGCCAGCAGCAACTTTACTTCTCCCCCTAAAAGTAAAAGGCTTAGCAGTACCAGAGTTATTTATTAAGGCATAAGACTCAGACTCAAGCTTCCCCCTCTCTTCTACTTGAATGCTCTGACATACGTGTCTTGTTAGCTGTTTAGCATCTCTGTTCAGATCTTCTAGATCTGGAATCTTACCAGATGATGGCACTTCCAACTAGACTCTACTGGATTAATAGCAGCAATGCAATTTCTCTTCTTAACCTAATCACAGACATGGTTTAAGGATTACTAAAGTTAATAGTGCTACTATTCTAAATCATGACCCAAATGAATTGTATCTGAGCAAACACCTGAGTGAGGACAAGTACGGTGGCTCAGCCCTATAATCCTAACACTTTGGGAGGCAGAAAACTGCTTGAGGCCAGGCTGAACAAAAATGAGACTCTTTGACTCCACCAAAAAAATGGAAAAATTAACTGATCATGATGGCACCTGCCCATAATCCCAGCTACTAGGGAAGCTAAAGTAGAAAGATCTCTTAAGCCACTGTACTCTGGCCTAGGTGATAAAGACTCTCTCTATATATGTATATATTAAACAAAAAAAAATCAAAAGCAAGAAAAACAAAAAATGTCCCCTGGAATCCATGAGAAGTCAAGAGCTTCTTAAAAAACTGTCCCCAAAGCACCTGTTTTTTAATAAACAAATATTATCTCAGATTAAATTCCTGCTTGACAACTGTAAATTCAGATCTCACATTTATCCCAGGAAATAAAAAAGTGTAAAAAGAAATTAAAAACAAACTCACAAATCCTCTCTATAGCATACATGATGAGCCCAGCTTAGTAAAGGTGGAAGTTAGCTTACTACGAAAATAATAAACAAATACACACAAATCTCTCCAGGAATGAAGAGAGGTCACTTTATGACGTTGTAACAGAAAGGCTGGAATGCAAGTGACCAGGGCTCCCAGACTCTTTCTCTGATCTCAGAAATAAAGATATCTAAATACATTAAGAAGCTCTTAATGGCAATTTTGTTTTTTTTTTTTTTTTTTTTTTTTACTTTCTTTTTTTTGGCCGGGGCTGGGTTTGAACCTGCCACCTCTGGCATATGGGGCCGGCGCCCTACTCACTGAGCCACAGGCGCCGCCCTAATGGCAATTTTGTATTAGAATCACCAGGGGTGAAGGGGACTTACTGATGATACTCCCATCATTTTATGGACCCATAGAGGATATGCATCAAAGGTTATGTCTCAAAAGCCAGTATGGTAGAACTGTAACTAAAGGCTAGGTCTAACTGCTATTTTTTTATCTTGTTCATTTAAGTCAATCAATCATTCATCCATTCATCAGCATTTTTAAGGTGCTAAGGATACAAGAAAGAATAAAAGGCTCATTCTTCTCTTCCCTCAACATACCAAAGTGCTTACTAACACTGGAACAAAGACAAACATGAGTAGATAAATATCACACAGCATATTAACAGGTGTAAAATGCTAGTGAGATCTTATAGGGTCTTTTAACTTATGAGCACTTTGGGCTTTTATTCTTAGATGGGAAATCACCATGGAATTAGGAGAGCTGGTCTTACTTGTGGATGGTTTAAAGGAATCAAGCTAGCTTTTGTGTCAACATAAAGAGTGGGGGCAAACAGAGAAGCAAAAAGAACAGTTGCTTAGACAAAAGTGGATGGCCTCTTAACTATATATTTGAAGACAGAGTCACGCAGCTTTGCAAAGGTGCTTGAAAGATGGAAGGGAGTTAAGAGACCCCGCAAGGTTTCTGGCCTCTGCAGTGGTAAGAATGGAGTTCCCCTTCATTTGTTCAGAGGTCTTTTGAATAAAGATTAGTTTTAATTAAGCCTATTTTTGTGAATATGTGCTCAAGCGCAACACTGATGCAACTAATTTAATGGTCATCCATACAAAGTTTCCCACCTTTGGCAAAATATGTAAATTCACTATAGCATACAAAAACAAGCACTGGATACTTTAATTTATACTGCATCTCATCAAAAAGAATGGAAATCGGCTTGGCGCTTGTGGCTCAACGGGATAAGGCGCTAGCCACGTACACCTGAGCTGGCCGGTTCGAATCCAGCCCAGGCCCGCCAATCAACAATGATGGCTGCAACCAAAAAATGGCCGGGTGTTGTGGCGGGCGCCTGTAGTCCCAGCTGCTTGGGAGGCGGAGGCAGGAGACTCGCCCCAGGAATTGGAGGTTGCTGTGAGCTGTGATGCCATGGCACTCTATCCAGGGTGACAGCTTGAGACTCTGTCTCAAAAAAAAAAAAAAAAAAAGAATGGAAATGGCTAAGAGGGTGAGCAAATAAAAAGCATCCAACTAGCTAAAAATCCATTCAATGTAGGTAACATTTATTGAGTGGCTACCATGAGCAGGGGAGTTTGAAAACCTTAATAATAAGAAAATAAATAAAATAGATTTGACCATAAGGAGCTTATGTTTATCTTCTGTTCACAGACAGACAAAAAGAAAAAGCATTATAATGACAGTGCTAATAAAAGAAGTTACGAAAAAAGTGATACAAGAGCCAAAGTGGAAAGACTGATGAGGCTTTATATATAAAGGTCTATATAATTGAATACTCCCAAAATATACTCAATATATTTCAAGCTACAATTATTCATTAAACTGTACATTTAGTGCTTTCTGTCCATTTCTGTACACAAGTTATTATGTTCCACAAAAAAACTGGAGAAAAAAGTTTACTCATGTTTAATAACCATTAAAAAAAAGATATTATCACTAGCAAAACTTGATAAAGTTCCACTCCACACCTGTTGTGGCCACCCCAGCATGGACTTCCCTAACACTATTCCATGTAAAAAACAACAACAACATTATTCCTTGTTTAAACTGGGTAATGCTGGTGGTTGTGCCATCAGCCTGAATGGCAATTACCTTAGGTATTCTGAAACAGAAGCCAAAGAAAAAGGCCAGAAGAGCCTCCCTTTCTTTTACCCCTGCCTCTTGAGTCAGAACCAGGATCACACTCAGGATGCTCAGGCCTAGAAAACTCCCAAGAGGCTGAGGTCAGCTTCTGCTTCTGCAAGGACCAAAGGAATTAGGACAGGTCACAGGCAAAAGCAGTCTCTTTTTTTTTTTTTTTAAAGACAGAGAGCCTCAAGCTGTCAGCCTGGATAGAATGCCGTGGCATCATAGCTCACAGCAACCTCCAATTCCTGGGCTCAAGAGAGTCTCTTGCCTCTGCCTCCCAAGTAGCTGGGACTACAGGCGCCCGCCACAATGCCTGGCCATTTTTTTTTTGATTGCAGCCGTCGTTGTTTGGCGGCCCAGGCTGATTCAAACCCGCCAGGTCAGGTGTACATGGCTGGTGCCTTAGCCCGTTGAGCCATAGGCGCCGAGCCAGTTGTAAGCAGTCTTAATATGTTCTTATAAATTAGTGCTCTGTGGAAAAACAAAGCTTTCCTATGTAAGTTAAAAAAAAAAAAAAGGAATCAAAAAACATATACATTTTCTTCAAAACTGAAGAAAGAGAAAATGGCAGAAGGCATTGTGCTCAGCTTGATTACAAAACAAGGCAAAAGAAACCAAGCAAAAGGACAGAAAAGAAAAATTTATGTTTTACAGCTGGACCTAATTGCCTTACGTTTACCAACTTCAGATCATACATGAATCAAAGTACAAATTTTTTAAAATCCTCTTTAATTTGCAACACAGTTAAGATACAATTTCACATATTTACTTCCTAATATAACTCTAAGCAGATCAATGTTCCCTACTCTTTTTTGGGGGTCGGGGGGGTAGAGAAAAGAGTCTCACTCTGTCGCCCTGCGTAGATACCCTAGCTCACAGCAACCTTAGTCTCTTGGCCTCAAGTGATCCTCTTGCCTCCGTCTCCTGAGTACAGGTGCCTGCCACAATGCCTAGTTAGTTTTTCTATTTTTAGTAGAGACAGGGTCTCCCATCTTGTTTAGGCTGGTCTCAAACTTGTGAGTTGAGGCAATCCATTCACCTCAGCCTCCCTAAGTGCTAGGATTATGGTGTGAGCTACTGCATGCACCCAGCCCTCTCTACTCATCTTAAGATAAATCAGCAACCAGTTCCACAACACAGCTGTCCAATAATGCCTTATAATCCTACAACAACGGCAACCTTATCTGCTAACAACAGTTTTGAAGAGAAAGGTGCTAAGCTTCTGCTGTTCCTATTCAGTTCTTTTCCTGTCCAGAAGTTTCAATGCTCTTTCACCTCCCATCTTCAATAATATTTTCACCCTTAGCAATTGCTGTGTAATTTCACAAGAGGAGTCAGAAAAAGGGATAAAAGTGATTCCCTGTACTAGACATAGATGATGAAGAGTTGCCTTAAGGAGAAGAGATGCCCTTTAGTAAAAGAACCAGCTTGGTCCCTTTGCGTTCCCATTTTATTTGCCAGGCATGAAATTTCAATAAATATGTTCCAGAGAAATAATGACAAGGACGTAAGAGCAGAGTGAGTTAGAAAGAAAATGCTCTGGAATCAGACAAACAGCCCAGAGTTTAAACTGTTCTTTTTTTTTTTTTTCTTCCAAGAGACAGAGTCTCACTTTATCGCCCTCCATAGAGTGCTGTGAGTCACAGCTCACAGCAACTCTAACTCCTGGACTTAGGCGATTCTCTTGCCTCAGCCTCCCGAGTAGCTGAGACTACAGGCACTTGCCATAACGCTTGGCTATTTTGTTGTTGCAGTTTAGCCGGGGGCTGGGTTCAAATCCACCACCCTCGGTATATGGGGTTAGCGCCCTACCCACTGAGCAACAGGTCCCACCCTAAACTGTTCTTTTATAAGCCTCTGAACTGTAAGGTTTGCTGTGGACATTAATAAATTTACATGTGGGGCCAGGTGCCATGGCTCATTCCTGTGATCCTAGCACTCTGGGAGGCAAAGGTAAGAGGATCACTTATCTCAGGAGTTCCAGCTCAGCCTGAGCAAGAGTGAGACCCTGTCTCTACTAAAAATAGAAAAATTAGCAAAGTACAATGATGAGCCCCTATAGTCCCAGCTACTCAGGAGGCTGAGGCAAGAGTACTGTTCAAGTCCAAGAGTTTGAGGCTGCTGTGAGCTACCAAGCCGTGGCCTTCTACCCAGGGCGACAGAGAGAGACTCTATCTCAAAACAAAAAACAATTAACAATAACAGCAAAAACAAAACAACTACACATCATTTACTACATACTCAAGGTACATAAATTGTTTTCCTTTCTCCTTCTAAGGCATAGAAGCATCTTTTTTAAAAAAACCTCAAAAATATGAAAATTAAAATAACACAATAGTATAGAGAAAAGTACAGAGGAGTTTCTAGAAATTGTATTCTTTCTCCAGAGAGCAACAAGAATCATTGTTCCCAAAAGGGACCTTACTCACTTAACAGCTTGGAATGTAATACCTAATTTGACAGAACAGAAACTGGTGTCTGGATTACAAGAATCACCCTGCAGTTGCATTCAAATACCTATTTTTTGTTAATATGCCACCTTAAGAAAACTAAAACTAACAATAAAGCAAATTCTTAGGAAAAAAACCCCAAAATCTATTGAACTCCCCACCCAAAGACAAATTTATAACTCAATAGCTAATCATCAAATCTAGTTTCATCACATGAAAAGCCTGTACAACCCACGCGGTTCCTGCAAATTTTGTAGCAGGATAGGAAATGGGAATACCAACCCAAGTACTAAGACACAGGGAAAATTCCTTCCATTTCAGTAACTCCAAACATAACCAAAACTTAAAGTTACTGCTAACTTGAGCAATAGCAGTGTAATCAGACACCCAATCAGCTCTGCACGAAACGTAGATGTATGACCATGAACAACTTACACTCTTTGACTCTTCATTTCTTTCTTTTTTTTCCCCTGCAGTTTGGCCGGAGCCAGGTTTGAACCAGCCACCCTCGGTACATGGGGCTCATGCCCCACTCATTGAGCCACAGGCGCCGCCCGATTCTCCATTTCTTATCTTTAAAATTAAAACTACAGATGACAAAAAAGTGCTTAATACAGTGCCTGGTACATAGTAAGTGCTCAAAGACTTGTTTTATTTAATAGTGTTACATAAAGTCCAAATACATGTGAATATATCACTGTGGGAGAATTCCATAATTTATTTGTCAGACTGGATTGAATAGTGTCCCCTCGAAAATTTAAGTCTTCCCAGAACCTGTAACTGTGGCATTCTTTGGAAGGAGGATCTTTGGAGATGTAATCAAGATAAAATAAGCCCTGTAGTGGGGCTGAAAATCTGGACAAAGACATACAAAGGAAAATGGTCATGTGAAGATGGGAGGCCAGCAGTAAGAGTGATGAAGTTACAGGCCAAGGATTGCTACATATCACCAGAAGTTAGGAAAAGGCAAGGAATGATTCTTCTCTAGAACCTTCAGCACTGCTTTGATGACCCCTTGATTTCAGACTTCTAGCCCCTAAAACTACGAGACAATTTGTTGAAAAAGAGATTGCATAAATATAAATTATCTGGTAAAGTTGTGAATTTTCTTGACAGTTACTTATTGGAGATCTAGTTTTATTCTTCCTGTCAGAGTTTTCTAACAGATACTGTACATTTTGACTGTAGAGAAAGACAATGTGTTGAAAAGGATTATCCAGAATTTTGTACTTTACAGACCAAGAAACTGAGGCTGAGAAATGTTGAGTGACTTTTCCGCTCTAGGTCATATAGCTATCTAGTAGCAAAGACAGAACTTGAACCATGAATTTACCGAGTTTAAGTATGGTGTTTAATACATGATGCCCTGTGTGATGCAACTCTTGGATAATCAATATACAATCATATGCTGCTTAACAAAGTCACAGTCAGTGATCAAATGCATATATGATTGTTAGCCAATAAGATTAATGGAATTAAAAAATTCCTTCTGTAGCACAACACATTACTCATATATTTGTAGTGATGCTGGTGTAAATAAATCTACCGTGCTGCTAGATCACTGTTTTTCAATGTATTTATCCCACAGCACACTTGAACCTATAAACTTCCATGGCACACTTAAATTATGTTGATTAAAAGGAAGAGTGGGGGCTCGGCGCCTGTGGCTCAACGGGCTAAGGCGCCAGCCACGTACACCTGAGCTGGCGGGTTCGAATCCAGCCCGGGCCCGCCAAACAACAATGACGGCTGCAACCAAAAAATGGCCGGGCATTGTGGCGGGTGTCTGTAGTCCCAGCTACTTGGGAGGCAGAGGCAAGAGACTCGCTTGAGCCCAGGAGTTGGAGGTTACTGTGAGCTGTGATGCCACGACACTCTACCCAGG
>CAUYRH010170228.1:0-22675 GCA_963574655.1 Perodicticus potto | reverse complement strand
TCCATTTTGTGACAATCCAAGATGTCAATGAATTTTGTTTTTTTTTTTTTTTGAGACAGAGCCTCAAGCTGTCACCCTGGATAGTGTGCTGTGACATCACAGCTCACAGCAACCTCCAATTCCTGGGCTCAAGCGAGT
Source organism: Perodicticus potto (assembly GCA_963574655.1). Lineage (NCBI taxonomy): Eukaryota > Metazoa > Chordata > Mammalia > Primates > Lorisidae > Perodicticus > Perodicticus potto. The sequence goes on along the minus strand of CAUYRH010170228.1, from coordinate 22,537 downwards.
CTCTTGCCTCTGCCTCCCAAGTAGCTGGGACTACAGGCGCCCGCCACAACACCCGGCCATTTTTTAGTTGCAGCCGTCATTGTTGTGTGGCGGGCCTGGGCTGGATTTGAACCCGCCAGCTCAGGTGTATGTGGCTGGCACCTTAGCCCGTTGAGCCACAGGCACCAAGTCGAATTTTTTTTTTGAGACAGAGTCTCACTTGTCCTCAGTAGAGTGCCTGTGGCATCACAGCTCACAGCAACCTCAAACTCCTGGGCTTAAGCTGTTCTCTTGCCTCAGCCTCCAAGTAGCTGGACAACAGATGCCCCCCACAATGCCCAGCTATTTTTGCTAGAGACAAGGTCTTGCTCTGACTCAGGCTGGTCTCGAACTTATGAGCTCTGGCAATCCACCAGCCTCGCCCTCCCAGAGTCCTAGGATTACAGGTGTGAGCCACCTCGTCCAGCCTATGCCAATGCATTTTGACAGTTGTGTATACCTGTTAAACAACGAACACAATCAAAATATAGAACCTTTTTATCATTATCAAAAAACTCCTTATGCCCCTTTGCCTCTCTCTGCTCCTAACCACAAACAACTGCTGATCTGATTTTTTTCTTTGAGACAGTCTTACTCTATGCCCTTGGTAGAGTGCTGTGGCATCATACCTCACAGCAGTCTCAAACTTTTGGACTCTAGTGATCCCCTTGCCTCAGCCTCCTCAGTAGTTGGGACTACGTGCACCTGCCAAAATGCCTGGCTAGTTTTTCTATTTTTTAGTAAAGCCAGGATCTCACTCTTGCTCAGCCTGGTCTTGAACTCCTGAGCTCTGACAATACACCCAACTCAGCCTCCCAGAGTGCTAGGATTACAGGTGTGAGCCACCACACCCAGCCTGCTGATCTGATTTTTGTTACTTTGGCATTAATTTGCACTTCTAGAATTTAATGAGTGCCATTATGCAGTATGTAATACTTTTATGCCTGATGTCTTTTACTCAAAATGACTTTAAAATGTATCCATGTTGGTTACATCTATCAGTGGTTCATTTTTTTTTTATTGCTGAATTATACTGTAGTACACTGCTTACACACATTTTATCCATTCATTTGATGATGAGCAGGTAGGTTATTTCTGTTTGAGGCTATTGTGTCTAAATGTGCCGTTAACACTCATGTATAAGCCTTTGTATGGTCTTAAAGTTTCATTTCTAACTTAAGTGGAATGACTGGGTTGTATGGTAGCTATGTGTTTAACTTTTAAAAGTTTGCCAAAGACTATTTTCTAAAGTCTTTGTTCCATTTTATATCCTGACCTGCCGTGTATGAGTTCCAGTTGCTTAATATCTTCCATTGTGCTATTGGTCATTCTAGTTTTAATCATTTCAGTGAATCTGTAGAATTATTTCATTATGTTTTTAATTTTTAACTTTTTGTAGAGACACTGTCTTACTGTGTTGCCTTGACTGGTCTTAAACTCCTTGCCTGAAATGATCCTTTCACTTCTTTCTTGAAAATCTAAAGATATAAGACTTTGGCCTCCCAAAGTTCTGGGATTATAGATATGAACCACCATATCCAACCAACATTGTGACTTTATTCATTATTATTTTTTTTTTGAGACAGAGCCTTAAGCTGTCAGCCTGGGTAGAGTGCTGTGGTATCACAGCTCACAGCAACCTTAAACTCCTGGGCTCAAGCAATTCTCTTGCCTTCGCCTCCCAAGTAGCTGGGACTATAGGCGCCTACCACAACACCCAGCTATGTTTTGGTTTCAGCCATTATTGTTGTTTGGTGGGCCCAAACTGGATTCGAACCCACCAGCTCAGGTGTATGTGGCTGGCACCTTAGCCGCTTGAGCCACAGGCGCCGAGCCAACAACATTGTGACTTTAATTTGTATTTCTCTAGTGGCTGATATTGAAATCGTTTCCTATCCCTATTGGCCATTTCATATTTTATGAATTATATCTCTTCAAATATTTTGTCCTTTTTTATTGGGCTATCTTATAGCTTTATATTTTCAAGAAATAAGCATTTTGTCATAAATATATTGCAAATATTTTCTCCCATTCTGTGTCTTTCAAAGGACAAGAATTTTTAATTTTGAAAAGTCCAATTTATTTTTTCTTTCTTTTATAGTTTATTATTTATATGTCCTATGAAATTTTTGTGTAGTCCTGCTACATTTTAAATGGTAGTCCTGTAATGATATTATAATTCCTTTCACAGTTCCTGACTTTTTTTTTCAATTTTCATTTCTTCTTCAATTTTGAACATTTGTTTCTAGGAAATCATCCATTTAAGGTAGGTAGTATTCTCTTCTGATGCCGTTTAACCGATGTAGTATCTGTTGTTCTTTTTACTCATCACAAATCTTGTATAATTTTGCTGTCTCTTTAACTTACTTGGGTTTGTGTAAGATATTTAGTTAACTAAGGTTTAAAAAATTTTTTTTTTGTATTTACTGTAACTGAAAAAGGATGGATTACTTTATAAATTTCAGTGGAATGCTTTCAGTTACAGCAAGAGAAACCGAAAATAGAATGGTTTATCCCAAACATGTTTATTTTTGCCATGTTGCTAAAGTCTACAGGTAAATTGCTGTTGGTATTGACTCAAAAATGTCAGAACCAGGTTCTGTGATTCTTCTGGCTTTTACCTGATGGTTGTAAGAAAGATCATCACTGCTGCAGGAAACCCACCCAGGCAGGAAGAACAGTAGGATTGATGGGAGCAGCTAAGTCTGTCTGTTCATTTTCTTAGGAAAGCAAAGGTTTTCCCAGGACGTAACCTCTCAGTGTTTTGTTTCCCTAAGCCTGAGGCAGGTACCAGCTGCCTGAAGTAACTACTAGCTTCAAAGGATGGTATGGAAGGAAGTGTGAGTGGGGAGTATTGGGATTGCGTATTGGTTCAGCAAACCAACAATGTCTGCCGCTGTGAAAGTGGCTATCCATGTCCAGGAAAAGAAATGAATCATTTTCCCATAAGATACACAATTTATACAGAAGAACACTTTAAATATCTTACATTATGTGAAGCTTATGCAAAGTTGAGACAAGCAATCAATGCTCTTTAGACAAGAATGACTACCTGTAACATATAAAAAGCTGTTATAAATTGAAAAGACAACCCAAAAAGAAAAAAGTATGATTAAACAATTTATAAAGGCAATTTACAGAATGGCAAATTCAAATAGCCAAGACACATTTAGAGATATTTGAATATGAAAATTCATGTTAGTAATCACTTTGAACTCATAAAACTTCTCAAAGTTAAAGAGTAACAGTTACTTTTAGTAAAGGGAAAGGGGTAAAATTTATATACTAATTTTTGAAATATGAAAAACTATAGTCTTACAATTATACAATGAAATCCATTAACATCTATTAAAATAGCACTTATAATTTGATCCATGAATCCCACTCCTACAAGGATAATCTACACAAAAAAGTAATCTTCAGTGGTTAAGAGTATGATTGCACCTGTCCAATAATCCACTCTCCTATGTTACTTCTTGAGGATGGTTAAAAGATTATTTCTCCTAGCAACAAAAATGTGAATAAGCAGTGGTAAAACTTGAAAAAATTATGGTATGTCCATACCATGGACTCTTTTCAGCTATTGATGAGTGTAAAAGATGCAAAAATATGTATAGAAGCCCACTTATATAACAGTGAAAACACAAACACTAATATATGTGTGTACAGATAACATGTGTCTGTATGTGAGGTGAGTATAGAGAAAAATATAGAGTTGATAAGCATTATCTGTTGACAGACTATTGGTGTGGCTGGAGTTGCTATGAGTGCTACGAGTGAAAGCATATAGGAGTGAAAGGACCAAAATCGAGAAGACAGAAAACCCATTATAAAAGCCATGTTTATACACAGTTTCATGTGTGTGCATGTGTGTGTAAGTATACATTTTTTTCATTAAAAAAGACAAGTATTGGACTTGTCTATTTGTCCCCAATGGTTCTAGACATGGGCCTGAAATTATATCAGTAAACAAAATGAATTATATTTCTCATGGAATTTGCTTTTATAGGAAGACTTCTTCTAATATATCAAACTTACAGTTTCTATAAAATATGAATATTATGGCACTTAAGAACATGATGTACCCTTACAATACCTACTCTTTTCAATTATCTGATATATAGTAAAGTGTGACTGATGGAATAAAATTTTTTTCCATATACAATATATAATGTACAATAAGCATAGGGCTTCTCAATAGTATGAGTAATAACAATTGGTTTTGATTGCTGTGCAGTCTTTCTCACTTTCAATACATAATTTCACTCATGTATAAATATTGAAAACTGAAAACTGATTTCTGCATGAAGTTATTCCCATATTAAGGGCAAGTGTGTTGTCTCCTATAGAAAATTTTTAATAAATTGCAAGTGAAGGGTTTTCCAGGGATTGCTTTTGAAGGTTTTTTTTTTTTTTCTCCAAATTGATTTTCTGATGTGTAATGAGATTTGAACCGTCATTTTTTTTTCTTATGTGTAAATTTGCTGATGTTCAGGTCATTGGCTTTTCGGTGGAAGATTTTCTATAGTCACTATAATCATAAAATGTTTCTTTCCATCATGAAACCTCTAATATGCAATGAAGTATGATTTGTGAAGAAAACCCTACCCACACTCAGTACAAAAAATTACTCTCCTCTATAAATTATGTGATGTATAATTAAATGTTAGTTTGAGTGAATACTTTCTTAGATTTTCTGAATTCACGGTGATTTCCTTTTGGAAACTTAGTTTAAAATGTAATTTTATTACAGGATTTAAACTGTAAAACTGTTTAGAAATAGTTTTGCTGTAAATACAGATCAACTATAATGGAATGCTGGCATAAAAGGATGTGGCTAACCCATGCTACCTTCCCTCATTATTATTGTTCCCTAAACACTGCTTTTGTAAGTTTTTTTCCCTCCAAATTGATTTTCTGAAGTGCAATGAGATTTGAAAATCTGTGTCTCACATGCCTCCAATCTATATTGACTTAAGATTTAGCTCTCCCATTCCACTTACACTGTGCCGTTATTCATTCCTCAGTCAATTCCCAAGTCCCTTTTGAGATGCAAGGAAATCCTCAAAAGAAAGTCTTTTCCTCCTAGAGATGAATACTATGTTGACAAAAGATAAAGTTGCTCATTTGTCCTTTCTTTTTCTTTTTGGCTTGGGAGTATAGAATTCTATTTTAGAAAATGTATCTGAGAGTGAAAAGGTTTATTAATCCTATGAAATTAATTTTTCAGACCCCAAGGCTCTTAGATCAGTCTTCATTAACCCCATTTTCAATTAATTATCCAAAGGAAAAACCATAGTAATAAAGAAGACATTTGAGAAGATTTTAGTCAGTCTACTCTTTTTGTTAAAGTTTGGCAGCTACCATAATAAGACTAGATCACACCAGAGATAATTTTCTCTTATGTATCAAAGTTTGTAAAGTCCTTAACAAAAGAGCAATGCTTTAAGACTTTTAGCAACAAAAGATACAGATAAAGTTGCAAATGAAAACATTACATTTTTAAGCCAGTAATTTTGGTAATTAAAAAAAAAATACATTTCTAGACTCCAGACTCCTTACAAGTAGCTATCTCAATGAATTAAAAACTTCTGCCAATGGCAGAGTAGGTGATACATACTAGTATGCACTCCTTTTGAGAACTAAAATAGGTAGACAAAAATATGAAACACATTTAATTTTCTGAAGGCACAGAACTACCAAGGCAGTGAGAAATTGCAAAAATAAGATTAGAGACATGTCATAATCTCTGGAATTTGTGATTGTTTATCACTAAGAGGTGTTTGCTAATTCTTAAGGTAAATACTGGGCAAGAGAGGCTGTAGAAAATTTTTTGTAAATTCTTGTGACTAAGGAGATAAATAGTAGAATTCAGGTCACCTCAAAGTCCTAAGTCCTAACAGTATACCTTAGGAATAGGGTGAAAAAATAGACAAACCTTCACAGAGACTAAAGCACAGTTTCAAGTAATCTCAATAATTGATTGGATAAAGGCAATCAGTGATTGCTAGTATTCCAAGAACCGTAACCTATTAGAAGCAAAGCAAATCTTCTCTGGAAGAAATTAACCAGACATCATCTTATCGCTACAGTTTTCATATATGTAGTATTTGGCAGTTGATTTAAAAATCACCAGGTATTTCAGAAGATGACACTGTTTAAAACCCAAGAAAAACAGAACCAAGTAGGAACAGGCCAGGGGATCTAGGTAATAGGGCTATGTCTGAAAGAAACAGAGAATGAAGCAGATGCAAAATTTGTATAGATAATAGCTAGGAATTTTCCAAGTTGTGTGTGTACAACATACACATACCAGCCACTAAGCCATAGATTATGAAGACACTGTAAACCCCATGCAGGAAAAATACATAGAAAATCACACCTAGGGGCAGCGCCTGTGGCTCAGTGGGTAGGGCACTGGCCCATTACTTGAGGGTGGTGGGTTCGAACCTGGCCCAAGCCAAACTGCAACAAAAAATAGCTGGGCGTTGTGACGGATGCCTGTAGTCCCAGCTACTCAGGAGGCTGAGGCAAGAGAATTGCTTAAGCCCAAGATTTTGAGGTTGCTGTGAGCTGTGATAACACAGTACTCTACTGAGGGTGACAAAGTGAGACTCTGTCTCTTAAAAAAAACAAAACAACAACAATAAAAACAATAGAAAATCACACCTAGGCAACTGCTGAAGGAATAAATGGATAAATTTTAAAGGCAAGAGAAAAAAAATAACAGATTACCTTCAAAGGTAATTATATTGACAGCTTACTTTTCAACAAAACAATGAAAGAGAAATCATAATGTAGTATCTTCAAAATACTAATAGAAAATAACTGCTAACTTAGAATTTTAAATTCAGTAAAAATATCCTTCAAAAATAAAGGCAAATTACAGACATTTCCAATGAACAAAAATAGAATTTGTCCCCAGCAAACTTACACTTAAAGTAATACTCAAGGGTGTTCTTCAGTCAGAATAACAATGATTCTGCAGGGAAACAAAAGACAGGAGGGAATAAAAAAGTAATGAAAAGGGTAACATGTAGGTTAATTTAAGTAAATATTGACTCTGAAACAATGATTGGCTTTGTCAACAACATACAGAATTCAAATGAATGGCACCAATACCATGCAAGTCAATAGGAGAATAAATGGAATGTGAGCACCCCCGTAACTTTGTCCAGAAGTGGTTTACTTATTTATATTAGCATTTAAGGAGTGAAGTTTGGGGCGGTGCCTGTGGCTCAAAGGAGTAGGGCACCGGCCCCATATGCCAGAGGTGATGGGTTCAAACCCAGCCCCGGCCAAAAACTGCAAAAAAAAAAAAAAAAAAACAGAAGTGAAGTTTGCACATATTATTAATATCTGATATAATCAATTTTAAGGCTTCAAACTAAAATGCAAGATAATTGTGTCTAATGGTAAACTAGCATGTAACAAATATGTAAAGAATATACTAACGAAATTGGAAGGAAAGAATTCTAGGCTTTGAAACCTGTTTTCTTAATTTTTTTCCCTTTTCAAACAGGAATCAGTAAAAAAAGTTCAGGTTTCTGGCTCGGCGCCTGTGGCTCAATGGGCTAAGGCGCCGCCACGTACACCTGAGCTGGCGGGTTCGAATCCAGCCCGGGCCCACCAACAACAATGACGGCTGCAACCCAAAAATAGCCGGGCGTTGTGGTGGGCGCCTGTAGTCCCAGCTACTTGGGAGGCGGAGGCAAGAGACTCACTCGAGCCCAGTAATTGGAGGTTGCTGTGAGTTGTGATGTGACAGCACTCTATCCAGGGTGACAGCTTGAGGCTCTGTCTCATAAAAAAAAAAAAAAAAAAAAAAAAAAAGTTCAGGTTTCTGAAGATGAAGTTGAGGATCCAAAATGTGTTTTGTATCTGGGTCCTTGTGGCTAAGTTCCAGGATATTAGGGCTAGATTTAAAGTGGAAAGTAGTTATGGTACTGTCATTTACATTATTAATCACTTTTGGGATACAAGAAAGGAGCAATTTCAGACCTCTTAGGTACCTGCTGCAACAGCATATAACCAATAAATACTATAAACAATAAATAGGGTGACTTCTCCACCCAGAAAGTTGAATCCTTTCTTTGTGTCTTTAGTGTTAATTTTCACAAAATCTTCTGATTTCTTTTCATCATATATCATATTGTCCTACCTTTTGCTTCATTTTCAGTGTCCTTAGGGTGCTTAGACAATGTAAAATTTTCTTACCACTCTACTCATTATGAAATTATTGTGGTCAATACTGAACAGTTTTGCTACCCAGAGCATGAAAAACTCAACAGATCTGAATTTATATAGCTTATTTCACCCAAAAAGTGAAACCAGAAAGACTGTAAGTCATCTCCTTGCACAATCACTATTATATGCAGTGACTTAACAACCCCCTTATCAGTCAAGCAACCAAGCATGACTTCTACACATTGCTTAAACACTTTCATCAAAATATCTCCTCTATATAAAACTGGACATCAGCTATGTGATCCAGATACTCATAGTTCTGACTAGCTAGAAGAAAGGTGGCCTTGGTCATCTTCTGCTTCCCCACACCATAACTGTGGCACTGGGCACTCTACTTCCCAGTGTCTGATTTCTGATGTTTAGTGAGTAGTGGCTTCCAGTGTAAGGGCTTCCCAAAGTCATTGCATTTATAGGGTTTCTGTTTCGTATGAATTTTCTGGTGTTTAACAAGATTTGATCTGATGGTGAAGGCCTTTCCGCACTCAACACATATATATGGTTTCTCTCCTGTGTGAATTCGATGATGCTCATGGAGTTGTGACTTCTTAATAAAAGACTTCCCACAGTCACTGCACTTATAGGGTTTTTCTCCAGTATGAATTCTTCTGTGTCTATTTAAGTGTGACTTTTGGATGAAAGATTTCCCACATTCAGTGCAGATATACGGCTTCTCTCCTGTATGAATTCTCTGATGCATAATTAGTGTTGATTTTCTTGCAAAGGCTTTCCCACATTCACTGCATTCATAATGCCTTTCTCCAGTATGGGATTGCTGGTGTATATGGAGGCCTGACTTCCGAGTGAAGGCTTTTCCACAGTCACTACATTTATAGGGTTTATCTCCAGTGTGAATTTTCTGGTGTGTAAAGAGATTTGATCTGTCAGTGAAAGCCTTTCCACATTCAGCACATCTATAGGGTTTCTCTCCTGTGTGAATTTGCTGATGTACATGGAGTTGTGACTTCTTAGTGAAGGATTTCCCACAGTCATTGCATTCATAGGGTTTCTCACCAGTATGAATTCTCTCATGTGTAATAAAATGTGATTTGTGGAGGAAAGCCTTCCCACATTCAGTGCAAACATAGGGTTTTTCTCCTCTATGAATTCTCTGGTGCATACTTAGTGTTGACTTCTGAATGAATGCTTTTCCACATTCACTGCATTCATAATGTCTTTCTCCAGTATGACATTTCTGATGGATCCTGAGCCGTGACTTCCAGATGAATGATTTTCCACAGTCATTGCATTTATAGGGTTTCTCTCCAGTATGAATTTTTTGGTGTTTAATGAGATTTGACCTGTCAGTAAAGGTCTTTCCACATTCAGTACACATATAGGGTCTTTCTCCAGTATGAATTTTCTGGTGTATAATGAGATTTGTCTTGTGAGTGAAGACTTTCCCACATTCTGAACATATAAAGGGATTCTCTCCTGTATGAATTCGCTGATGCACATGAAGTTGTGACTTTTTTATAAAGGATTTCCCGCAGTCACTGCATTCATAGGGTTTTTCTCCAGTATGAATTCTTTCATGTGTGATAAAATGTGACTTCCGGATAAAGGCCTTCCCACATTCAGTACATACATAGGGTTTTTCTCCTGTATGAATTTTTTGATGCATACTTAGTGTTGATTTTCTTGTGAAGGCTTTTCCACATTCAGTACATTGAAAGTGTTTCCCTCCAGTATGAATTTTTTGATGTATACTTAGTGTTGATTTTCTTGTGAAAGCTTTTCCACATTCAGTACATTCAAAGTGTTTCTCTCTAGTATGAATTATTTTATGTATGCTGGGGTCTGAATTTTTAGAGAAGTTTTCCCCACATTCACTGTATTCATAGGGTTTTTCTCCAGTATGAATTCTCAGGCATCTGAACAGATCTGACTTCTGGATAAAGGGTCTTTCATACACATTGTATTTATAGTAATTCTCTTCATTATGAGTTTTCTGATAGTTTGACTTGAGGAGAAAATGCTTCCCATTTTCAGTGCACATACAGGGTTTCTCTCCCTCATAAACTCTCTGAGGTGTAACAAGTTGTGACTTGTGAGTGAAGACTGCCTCACATTTGCTGCATTCATGCTGTTTTTCTTCAATGCAATTATTCCGCTTTGCAAAAAGAAGTGACTGCTGGGAGAAAGCTTTTACACAGTCAGAAAACAAACAGAGATTCTCCTCAGTATGAACTTTCTGATGTTGAATGAGACCTTGCTTATGACTCAGAAGTTTCTTACATTGATGATATTCACAACCATTCATTTCTGTATGAGAATTCCTATGAGTAAAAATATCACCATGTCTGATAATCTTATCAACATTTTCAGTTGCATTGTTCCTATTATATAAACTTATAATAGGCTCCAAACTCTTTCCAAATGAGTCATCATTACAAAGTTTTTTTCTTGAAGGAACAAGGTGTGTGTTGACATGAACTAGTTTTCCAATGCCCTTATAGTCACAGCCCTTCTCCTTAGCTACTGTTTCCTTGTTGATGAAGGCAATGTGACTTAAAGATTTGTTCTGCTTTTCCTCATATATTCTTGTCTGTTTATTATTGCTCAACAATTCTTCTAAAACAGAATATTGGTCGTCTCTTGTGAAAAGATTAATTCTCTCAGACTGGAAAGAAACTTCTTCAGACATTCCTTGTGAAAGTTCAAAACCAATATCCCCATCTAAAGAAGAAAAAAAAGATAAAACTGATACAAAAAATGATTAATAAGAAATAGAAGGACTGATAATACAGTTGATTCAGGGAAAACAGAAAGAAATAGGAGAGGTGGTATATAAATATAAAAAAATACATAAATATGTAAAGTATACATAAATTTATAAGTTTAATAATCTATTCATATATAATATACAATTTATAATAATATACAGTATAAAATTAATACATATATGTTACATACTATATGATAATAGCATTTAGATGTGCTGTTCTAATTTCTATATTAATTCATGTAAACTTTATCACAACTTTTGCTATTGATAATATTATTGTCCCTATTTTACAGATGAGGAAACTGAGCTGCAGAGGAATTTAGCGAGTTACCTAAATCAAATGTTTAGTAATTGGGGAAAGAAGAGATTCCAACCCAAGCAAATGTAGTAGAATACACAGTGAGTAAGGAGTTAGAAAAACAGAGTGATAAAACATTGTGGCTTAAAGGAAGTATTTCTCAGTCTAGGTTCTTATTATCTTTCATCTGTAAAACCTCACTAATCTCTCTTCTTTGTCTTTTCCCTATTATCTACTGTGCCCTAAACACCCATTTATGTTTATTGTAAAACTATTAGAGCTTTAGTTATCCTGACTTGGCCAAAGAAAAGGATTTCTTTGACTCATTTTTTTTTTTTTATTCTTGGTGTGGGGTACAGAGATACATGCCACTAACAGGAAACAAAACAGGAGAAAGTATCAATCATCTGAGACACAGACTGAAAGTTGTCCATCAAAATTTGTGGCCTTCCTTCACAGTATTAAGCTTGTCCTCCAGCATATGGCTATGTGAGAACATTAGGTTTGTCACTAGGTGGGACCAAGTAACTCAGTTCTCACAAATGAAATGGGAATAAAAATCACATTTGTTGTGACAAGACCAGTGTCTCAAGGAACTGGATGTGTCTCCCATGAGGCCTCTTCTCTTTCCACCAGTACTTTCCAACTGAGTGGCACTCAGCTCTATGTAGCCAGCAAAGCCTCAGGACAGGGATCAAAAAACTACAACCTGAGATGAAACCCAGGCCTCTACCCACCCAAAATCAAAAGAATAACAATACTTCAATATATGTGAAAATTATATGAAATTAAAATTTCAGTGTTCCTTAAGTTTTATTGGAACATAGCCACACCTATTCATTGATATATTGTCTATACCTGCTTTGGAGCTACAACAACAAAAATAGTAGTTGTGATAGCAACTGTGTGGCCCACAAAGTCTAAATATTTACTTTCGGCCTTTACAGAAAATATTAGCCAACTCCTAACCTAGGAGATGGTGGTGCAATGACTTTCCAGAAAATTTGTCCCTGAATGGCCATTGGAAACAGAGTTGCCTGGCAGACCTGGACCACTCCCTTAGTACCTTGGAACAGTCATTAGAACAGTCAATGTTTATATTCTTTTTTTTTTTTTCTTAATTTTTTGAGACAGAGTCTCACTTTTTTGTCCTTGGTAGAGTGCTACAGTGTCATAGTTCACAGCAACCTCAATTCTTGGGCTCAAGTGATTCTCTTGTCTCAGCCTCCCAAGAAGCTGGGACTATAGGCTCCCACCACAATACCCAGCTATTTTTAGAAACAGGGGTCTTACTCTTGCTTAGGCTGGTCTTGAACCAGTGAGCTCAAGCAATTCACCCGCCCAGGCCTCCTAGAGTGCTAGGATTACAGGAGTGAGCCACCACGCCTAGCCAGCGTTTACATTCTTTAAGTCACTATTTACTGGGGTCTTTTAGTTTATAGTAGCTGGGCTTTACTTTAATATACCTTTATTGTCCACAATGATAGTCACTTATATTCCAAATTCTGGAATAGTGCATGAGATACAGCATATTATCAGTGAATATTTATGTAAAAATTTGACAGTACTATCATCTTATTCTAATGGAGTTCTTGAAATTAGATATGGTCTGACTTCATATCCATTTAATTCTGTCTTAAGGGCCTTGTCATATCCCCAAATATGCTCTTTAGCTATAATATGACGTGCATATATTAATGGCTTTCATTAATCCTGAAGGCATCTAATATTGAATCTTAAACATGGATTTTGATTTTTTGGAACTTTTCACTTTCTTTAGTTTATGAACTCATTGCCTCATCTGGCAATATTTACATTACTAGCAGTAACACTTAATGCAAATATTTTGCTCCCATTTGAGACATTTGCTGTCACAACTGTCACCGCTGCTATATAAAACAGTCATATTTCAGGCCAACAAAATCTTTATGTAAGCTATCGGTTCACTAGACACTGAAGTCTGTTTCATTACTGAATCCAAACATATGGGTCTTTTCATTTTCCCCATTTAAGCTTCCTTTTCTGTTCTTCTGTTTTTATTCAAAATTCAATGTTCTTCATGTATTATTTAGGGTTCTTTACTTTAAAAGCTAATCTTAAATCTTACCACAAGTCTAGGTAGGCTCTCTTTTCTTTTAATTTAAAACCAAACATATATTCTGAGCTATTCATATTTATACTTAAATTGGTACAGACAGGAATGTTAATAGATGCAAAATACACAAAGTTTGAAATTTTAAAGATTTCATGTAGTTATCATCTCTGGCTCTTTGAAGTGCTCCTAGAAGAAAATTTTTTAAATCTTTCTGAAATAGAGCAAACTGAACTGCTCTGCCTCTATCATAAATTCAAGAATTTAATTTTACTAAATATTTTCTATGAAAATATTTTTTAAAGTACAAGGGTAGGCTGGGTGTGGTGTCTTATGCCTATAATCCAGCACTTTGGGAGGCTGAGGCAAGAGGATCGCTTGAAGCCAGGAGTTCAAGACAAGTCTAGAAAACACAGAGAAACCTCATATCTACAAAAAAATAAAATATCAGCCAGGCATGACGGTATGTACTTGAGTCCCAGCTACATGGGAGGCTGAGAAAGAAGGATCGCTTGAGCCAGCACTGGACTTTGAGCTATGATGATGCCACCGCACTATAATGTGAGCAATGGCAATGGAGCAAGACCTTGTCTCTGTTGAAAAAGAAAATGGTAAATAATTTCCTTTTTTTTTTTTTTGAGACAGAGCCTCAAGCTGTCACCCTGGATGGAGTGCTGTGGCATCACAGCTCACAGCAACCTCCAACTCTTGGGCTCAAGCGAGTCTCTTGCCTCTGCCTCCCAAGTAGCTGGGACTATAGGCGCCCGCCACAACGCCCGGGTATTTTTTGGTTGCAGCCATCATTGTTGTTTGGTGGCCCGGGCTGGATTTGAACCCGCCAGCTCAGGTGTACGTGGCTGGCGCCTTAGCCCGTTGAGCCACAGGCGCCGAGCCAGTAAATAATTTCTTGATGGTTCCATAACAATTATAAATATATACAACTAGTATGTACCTGTAACTTAAATTTTAAAAAGAACTTAAAACTTAAAAAAAGTACAAAGGTAAAAGTTTCAGATGTATAATTAAATGTATTAATAATTTTCCTTTTTTTTTTTGTTTTCAGATAGAATTTCACTTTATTACCCTCGGTGGAGTGTCATGGCATTATAGCTCACAGCATTCTCAAACTCTTGGGCTCAAGTGATCCCTTTGCCTCAGCCTCTCAACCAGCTGGGACTACAGGCGACTGCCACAATGCCTGGCTATTTCTTTTTTTAGAGATGGGGGTCTCACTCTTGCTCAGGCTGGTAATGTATTAATAATTTTCTCTGAATTTCTGTGAGTTGGGGAATTAGAAAAGGGAAAAAGCAATGTATGCTGTAATAGGTCCAATTCAAGGACTGTAAATAAATGTATTATTTGAATAGGCAGATAGAACATAAAATAACCAAAGAGTAGGTGAGGCATGATGGCTCACACCTATAATCCTAGCACTCTGGGAGGCCAAGACAAGAGGATCCCTTGAGCTCAGGAGTTTGAGACTAGCCTGAACAAGAGTGAGACCCCATCTCTACTGAAAAAAAAAAAAAAAGAAAAGAAAAATTATTCAGGCGTTGTGGCAGGCATCTGTAGTCCTAGTTATTTGGGAGGCTGAAGAAGGAGGATTACTTAAACCTAAGAGTTTGAGGTTGCTGTGAGGTCGGTTGATGCCCCAGCACACTAAACACTAACTTGGGTGACAGAGTGAGACTCTGTCTCAAAGACAACCACAACAAAACCCCGAAGAGTCAGATGGAGGGGAAATATTAAAGACAATATTTAATGGAGCAGACATGGTTATGGAAACTAAACATGGATAAATGTGAATTACAAAGATGAGGCCATGTACTTTCTGTAGCTTACAAACCTATTAAGAGAAGAATTTGTCGTATGTTAGATAATAAGTAGTAAGTTTAATTTTGCTCCATATAACTATGACAGGATTAAAATAATAAACAATGTTTTAAGTAATGAAATCTGGTGGCATCTAAAATAACTATTTAGAAAATGGGAGGCCATGTGTGGTGGCTCACGCCTATAATCCTAGCACTCTGGGAGGCCAAGGTGGGTGGATTGCTTGAGCTCACAAGATTGAGACGAGCCTGAGCCAACAGTGAGACTGTGTTTCTACTAAAAATAGAAAAACTGAGGCAAAAGGATCGCTTGAGCCCAAGGGTTGGGGGTTGCCGTGAGCTATGACACGATAGCATTCTATTCAGAGTGACAGCTTGAGATAGTCTCAAAAAAAAGGGATCATCACATCCAAATAAGGTTAGAATAATCAGGCATGAGGAAATACAGACATGATTTTAGGTGATATCACTGGGAAGAAAGAAGAGGAAGGCATCTAAATGGTATTTTCTAAAAGAGAAAAATTAGTAGAAGAGCAGAATGAATTGTTTAGAAAACGAATCAGAGGGAAAAGTCCTCAATCAATAGTAGATGACAAAATTTTGAAAGGTTAGCCACGTGCTTTTAGCAAGCTGCACTGTAACTTGTCTTCCTTCATATAAGCAGCCACTTGATGATACCAAATATGCATAAGTTATTGGTCTTTCCCCTGAAAGCTATATGCAATGGGCCAGTGCCTGCCTGAGACATATAACTAACAGAGAGGAAAGGTTATTCCTGTAAGCCAACCACAGCTTACACTGCAACTGAGACACAGATAGGTCCAGGCTGAAACACATGGCCCAGGGCAACTTTAAGGAGGGCCTCAATACCTTACATCTATTGCTAAATATCAATTATAACTTCTTACATAGGTTGGGTACAGATAGGGCAGAGGCAAAGTGCACACTCTCCAACAGGCAGTAGAGCCAGTTAGGAGGAAGAGATAAAACCCTTGGGTGTGGTTGTCTGGATATCCTGCTAACTGCCCCAGCTGTGAGTCCACCTGCAGAGGAGAAATGGACTGTATCATAAACTTGGTTCAGATGTTAAGAATGATGATAGGACACACACAGTAAGAGGGTATGAAATGGCTGTGGGGGAGAACTCCAAGCAAGTCCAAATGTGGCTTGAGGGAACAAAGGTTGAGGTGTTTGTTTGTTTGTCTTTTGAGACAGAGTCTCACTTTATCACCTTCAGTAGAGTGCCTTTGCATCACAGCTCACAACAACCTCAAACTCTTGGGCTTAAGCGATTCTCTTGCCTCAGCTTCCCAAGTAGCTGGGACTACAGGCACCCACCACAGTGCCTGGCTACTTTTTGTTGCAGTTGTCATTGTTTAGCAGGCCCAGGCTGGGCTCGAACCCATCAGCCCTGGTGCATGTGGCTGGCACCCTAACCACTGAGCTATGGGTCCCAAGCCAAAGTTAATGTTTTTTTTATGGTGACTGAGGGGTGAGGCTGGCAGACTATTCCCACATGTGGTTTCAACTTCCCCTCAGTGCCAACAGAGGGAACACCTAGGCTTTTCTTGTCCGTTTTCCAGGTGTGGGGCAGAAGAAGGAAGAGTGAGACTTAGAAGATGTCAGCAGTCAAACATGAGAAATGAAGGCTACAGGGTGACATATTCAAGATATTTTGTTATTAGAGAAACCTAAGTTGAAACAATAATTAGAAATTAAAACCTATTAGATTAGCCAAATTGTGCAATGTTCAAGAGATTGTCAAATGACAGAGCCAATCTAGAAAATAATATGGTTACACTTAATCATGTTAAGTATTAGAGTACTCAATAATAAAGCACTAGTCTTCCCTAAGAAATTCTCAGTTCATGAAGAAATTTATTGCAGTACTGTTTGTAGTAGCTGAAACTGGACAAGTAAAGAGTTATATATGCACACTACAGACAGCTATGCAGCAATCAGATAGATGAACTAGAAAAACATAACCAATAGAGACCAAATTGTGGGAAAAAATGGTAGGAAATTGAGCAGGATATATGATAGTACCATTTCTAAAAATTAAAAATATCAGTAATTTAGGCTTTAAAAATAATCCATAAATTTAAGGATAGATGGCAAACATGTCAAATATATTGGAGCAGTTACTTTTGGGAAGAATAAAAACAAGTATGGAGAGTAGAGATTAAAAGGAATAAATAAGAGGGGAGCCTTTGACACCCAGATGATGACGTGGACTATAAACTAAGGTTATCATGAACTCCTCCTTCTGCCCAAGAGGTACAGAAATGTTTAAGTCAGTATTGTGTTGCACTATTCACATACAAAGAAAATGTCAGTGGTACCCTCAAAGTCAACAGTTGTAGAAAAGGTGTGGGGAGATTATCAAATAAGCCCATCTCTAGATGACAATTCTAAGACACTAAGGGAAAAGAGAGAAAATGAGAAGTAACCAGCAGAGCCATAGTGTGACCCACAGTAAATTTTAAAGAAAGCAGGTCTGTAAGTATTTGAATGATTAAGAAAAGGATCTAAGACCTTGATGGAGGTCAAAGGAATAAAAATTCTTTACTAAGGAAAGAGAAAAAAAACAAGGAAGCAGGATTCTAGATGATGTAGAGAGGGATATGATCCATAGTACCAGTAAATGTAGCACATTCCCTTCTAAAAAGTCAAAGAAGAAAGAACTGATATGGGAAAGGGCCTTAAACAGGGATAGCAGTTAGATATCCTAAGGGGCTCTATCAGTTCTATGCAAGCAATTCTATAAGTATAGAAATGAACCAGAAAAGTTATACTAAGGGCATGTCAAAGTTGCCAGCCTCTCCTGGTGTACCTGAAGGTGAGCTGCACTGCTGATTGTGCTCCGGGTTCCCTGCTCACCTGAGTAGCTCTGACGGGAGGGCCCATCATCCACCACACATGGCTCTTCTCCTTGCTCCAAGCTGAAGATAACTTCCGGTTTGGGGACTTGATATCCTATTAATGGGAAATGATAGAGGACTGGGTTTCAGAGGCCATACCATAAAGCATTCCATTTTTCTTCCAGAAAAGTTCACTGTAAGCAAAGTATACTTACAACAGCTAAAAGAGATTATTAAAAACACAGAATAGGCTCGGCGCCTGTAGCACAGTGGTTATAGCACCAGCCACATACACTAAAAGTTGGCGGGTTCGAACCTGGCCTAGGCCAGCTAACCAATAATGACAACTGCAACAAAAAAACTAGCTGGGCGTTGTGGTGGGTGCCTGTAGTCCCCCCTACTTGGGAGGCTGAGGACTACAGGCAACCACCTGTAGTCTTCAAGAAAATTGCTTGAGCCCAAGAGTTGGAGGTTGCTGTGAGCTGTGACGCTATAGCACTCTACTGAGGGTGACTAGTGAGATTCTGTCTCAAACAAAAACAAAAACAAAATATGGACAAAACTGTTACACACTTCAGATGTCCTGCAGTCTTTAGAAGTTTCAGAAAACCCATAGATTTCAGAAATTAATGAGAAAGAAAATGCACTTAGATACCCAGCAGAGCTGTGCTTACCCACTGAAATAAAGTTGAAATAGTTTTCCAGCATCACATCCCTGTACAGGCTTTTCTGAGCAAGGTCCAATTGTTGCCACTCCTCCCTGCTGAAGTCTACAGTTACATCTTTGAATGACACTGATCCCTGTAAAAACAAATTCCTATTTAATGCAAGGGATCAAGATTGCAGATGAAAACAAGATATTTAGCATCTTATTTTTAATATGATATAATATACTATAAAGAACTTCTACAACTCAACAACAATAGATTAAAAAATAGGGCAAAGGGCAGTGCCTGTGGCTCAGTGAGTAGGGTGCCGGCCCCATATACTGAGGGTGGCGGGTTTGAATCCAGCCCCGCCAAACTGCAACAAAAAAATGGCCAGGCATTGTGGCAGGTGCCTATAGTCCCAGCTACTCGGGAGGCAAGAGAATTGCCTAAGCCTAAGAGCTGTAGGTTGCTGTGAGCTGTGATGCCATGGCACTCTACCCAAGGCGACAAAATGAGACTTTGTCTCTAAAAAAAAAAAAAAAAATGGGGCAAAGGGCTTGATCAGACATTTCAGAATATAGATATACGATCAATACGCACAAGAATGATACTTAACATCACCTGTCACTAGGTAAATGTGAACCCAAACCACAAGGTAGCACTTCAAACCCATCAAGATATTGAAGAAAATGTTTAAAATTGATGATGATGATGGCTGCACAACTTTGTAAATGTACTAAATAAAAATCATCAAAATGTATACTTTACATGGACAAACTGCCTAAATATATGAAGGGGAGGGCTTTATTTAGGCACTCCCATTTCCAAATGGATGCAGTAATTTGTGGCAATCCAGTGCTTCTTTTAAGAGTAACTAAAGATGACAGAAAAAAATACTGAAATCACATGCAAAAAGCCCTGAAAAGCTGCGGAGGTAACAAGAAAGGCAGGGGCTGAGACTTAGGAAAAGAGAGAACACTAAAGATTTAAGCTGACTGATGTGGCCACTTTGACACTGGGAACATTTACCAATGTGTGGGAAAAAGGTGAAAATCCAGCTTGAAACCATTAGAGGGCTACACATGGGTGAGACAGAAACCAACAGAACTCAAAACACACGGCCATTTTCCCCTTGGGATATTTGCTGAATTCTAGCGCACATAGGAACAGAAGACTAAAAACTTAATGTAAACAGCCCCTGTTGTGCAAAGCAAAATTTTAGCATCTGATAAGAAAATATCTACCAAATGGAGGTCTACCAGACACTGAGTAGCTGCCAAGAGAAGGGTCTCCAGAGGAAAAACTGGGCTCTCAGCCACAAACTGTCCACAGTCAGTGTGAACCAGAGGTAGATGGAATCTTACCAGAGCTTCAGCCCAGCCTGGATTTAACACTGTCCCTGACTGGATAAAGGTGTTCACTGTCCACTCTATTTGCTGATGCAGGGAAAGAGGAATCTTCCATGGAGAGAGATTACTATCATCCAGATCCATTACAATATTTTGCACACAGTGTTTGAAAGAGTAAAAAAATCCTCCATATACCAAGCAACAAGACCATATAGCCAAAATTGAAAACAAAATAATTCAATAGGAATAGTCACACAGAGATTTGGAGTTAGAAGAAAAGGTGGAGAATTTCATTAGAGAACTGGGATTTATAATAAAGAATCAAATAGAAATTCAAAAATGAAAAATATAATTTCTGAAATTAAGAATGCATTATAATTCTTGGACCATTGAATGAGCTGAAGTTGGAAATCACAAAATGAGAAATGACACACAGAACAGAAAAAATAGTGTATGAGTCCTTTAAGACACCAGCTAACGACCTTCAGACTATTTTTGCTTGAAAAAGTAAACCCTTATGTGTTTAAGCCCATAATTTTTAGATTTCTGTTACACAGAAATGCAAACCTTAACAATTATATTATGGTACTGTATTTAGTCATATAGTTTTGTTAAAATAGTTAAACAGAAACTGGGTTGCAATTATAGACTATAAAGGTTTTAATTAAAAAAATATGTTACATAATAGCAAAAAGGCCAAAGCTCCAGGAAGATATAATTCATATTCTGAATAACATAACCCAAAATATATAAAACAAGTTGACAAAAAATTACATCCAGAAATTGATAAATCCACAATGGCAGAGGGAAATTTTGATCCAGTTATACTAATTGCTAGATATAGCAACAATATCTATTGTGAATAGGAAAATTTGAGCAAGAAAACTAATAAGCTGGTCACAATGGAGATGACATCCCTACATAAAACAAGTCAGCAATACTCAAAAAATTAGAAATTTTACAGAACATCTGACCAACATAAGTAACAAGACTTTTGTGATATAGATAGAAATCATTCACACCCACAGAGAGAGCAAGAAAATAAGGAAGACAGTATGTTAGGAAGGTAATTATGTCTTTTAATTTCAGAAATTATGGTGCTAAATGTAACTATATTTTTTCTATTTTGTACTTACGGTTATCATTGTATTAGGAGGTCATATGTGAATAATGATGTGATAATATACAAAGTGTACAGAAAGAATATAAATTAAAAAACAATGCAAACTACAGACAACACAGTTAACAAAAGAAAGAATGAGTCTGCAATTCACAAAAGATGAATGTACATGACAATAAATTTCTGAAAAGTTTAAACACATTAGTTACCAGGGAAATGTGAATTAAAAGCACAATGGGGTATCTTTGTAAACTCCCCAAAATGGCTAACCTGCAAAAATTGGTAACAACAAACATTGGTAAGGATATAAAGTAATGAGAGTACCTAAACACTACTGTTAGGAATACAAATTGGCACAGACAATTTGCAAAATGGTCTGACATGTGGTCAAGTTGGAGAGGAATATCTTTCGAAAGAAATACGTGTATTCACAGGAGCATATTTCATAATACATTTTATATTTGACAATAGCAAAGGTTTAAAAATCAATGGAAATAAAACTGCAAAGTTTCAGGAAAGCATACAATATACTATCTTTAGTGGAAGGAATATACTTTTCGTAATTGTTTTTGTCTACAAAATGACACTTCCAGCACACACTAAAAAATTAGGGAAGACGTGCTGATGGGAGAGAAAAGTCTAAGGGAGACTCTTCACTACATACTTTCCCCCCCTTATTTTTAAATTATATGAATGTATTGCCTACTCAAAATATTATCTTAGAAATATTAGAGAAAATAATGTACCCGTGAAAAAATTGGGTAGTATTAAAAAGATCATTCAGAAATGAAAAGAATCCTTGAAATAAAAAAGGCATCAGCCCCCTGGGGCCCCTCTATAAATTCCACTCCATTTCTAGTGTCTTTATTTTTTTTATTCCCTCAGTCTTTGCTGAGCACTGGGGACACCCATGGGTTGTATGGGGCCTGGCTCCCTACAAGTACTAATAATAAAATATTATTTAGACATATCAGAGTAAATAGCAAAAGAATTAGTTAAACTGAGTTTAAAGTGTTTACTTTTGAGAAGCTGGAACCTAAGGGTTAAGAGAACAAATGAAGAGAACAGCTGTTTTTTTCTAAGAAGACTCAGTTTGAGCAAATACAAGTATAACTTTCATGGCATTTAAAATGAAACATTTTTGTGCTGCTTTTTCCAGCTATGCTGCTGCGGCTGTCGAGGAGAAGAATGGCGTTGAAACAGATTTCCAGCAATAAGTGCTTTGGGGGATTGCAGAAAGTTTTTGAACACGACAGTGTTGAACTGAACTGCAAAATGAAATTTGCTGTCTACTTACCACCAAAGGCAGAAACTGGAAAGTGCCCTGCACTATATTGGCTGTCTG
>CAUYRH010170223.1:0-14830 GCA_963574655.1 Perodicticus potto | reverse complement strand
TATTTGGTATAATTTCCAAAGATAAAAACTAAAGCCAAATTTTTGGTTGTTGCTTTTTTCAATAGAAAACTACCAAGGGCACCATATTTTTAATATTTAAAAAAAAAAAAAAAAAAAAAAAAAAAATAGAGGACTCTCCCTTCTTCCCACCACCCTCTAGAAAGGTGCAAGCAATACATACTAGAGCCTCCTCAGAGTCAAACAGCAAACTGTGCTGTCTTTGCTGGTTCCTGAAAGCTCATCAAATACAATTACACTCACTCGCCACACTCCTCCCAAATGGCCATATACACTGTGTTTTTAATAGCAGGGTCGGAGCACTTCAGCTGCGTACAGCGCTCTTTTTGCTAGTCAAGTTGACGTCTGTGGTGGAGAGAATAGAACACAGGGTCACAGAATTCTGCAGGGTCCCTGCAGGTGCTGGGGGAGAGGGCCAGCAGTGACCTGTCAGATCCAGGCGGTCAAGTGGTTTAGGAGGTAGGGGTCACACGCACCAGGTCAGGCAAAGGGAGCAGGGGCTCTTCGGCCTACAGAGCGAGACCCTGGCAGCCGTGACGACTATCATCTAAGTGTGAAGCGCTGTCATGTGAGAGGGAGAATCCATTTTCTCTGCATCATTCCAAAACGCAGATGCAGGCTCCACGCTAGCATGTGGACGCAGTTAATTCAATAAAAGGACGCATTTAATCCGATAAAACTTTCTAAAAGGGCTAACCCAGGAACCAGAGGGCTGACCACAGCCCACTCCATAAACTCCAGCAGAGACCACTGAGCATGGTTAAAGTGGAGATTAGTGACATTTGGGGGTGAGAAGCATTCTTAACTCTACATTCTGATATGAGGCGGGGGGCAGGGCTGAAGTAAAGCTTGATGCGTTTGAATTACTAGTTCAATGTCACTAGTGAATTCGTCTCTCCTGGATCCTCTTTCAATATTAATATCCCTTTACCATAGATGGGTCTAGAGAATCTGGAGATTCATTATAAAGAATATTCATTCTACAGCGTCTGGCTTTTTCTTCTTGTGTTCTCAAACAAAATCAAGAAATTCACGCTAACGTAGAGGTGGTCTTTTGAGTCCTTGGGAGAAGGCGGGTAGGAAAGAAAAGAGGCCAAGAGGACGCGGCGCGGTGGCTGCACCTGCCCGCTCTCTCCTGTAGGTGGCAGCATTTCTTTATCGCTGTCGCATCCCCGTTCAATGGCGGCTGGAGGGCGACCCGGTGGAGGGAGTTTGAGTTGGGTTGCTTTAATTTTCAGAACATCGAACATAATCAATTAAAATCTTAATATCATCAGGTAAGTGCTTTTGCTGAGAAAAATATATATATGCGGAATTCAGTTCCGCCCGACGCAAGGGGAAGCGGCCCATTGATTATACTCAAGGTCATAACCAATCAGACTTGCCAGCGTGATCGCATTTCTGAGGAGACATTGAATCCTTTATTTTTGCTCTGTTGAAATCCACATGCGTGCAATTAAAACCTGTTGTTTACTATTCTTTTTTTTTCATTCCTAGGTAGTTTTTAGAAAGAAATTGATGAAGTAGCTAACGCTACCCAGTAAAAATTCAGGAAAGCTGTGAATTGTGTCTACAAACTGAAATCAGGAAACTGGAGTAATGTTGCATTTTATAAACTAGAAAAAAAGGATGTCTGAGTAATGGGATAAATTTCTTAAAACATTCAAAATAAAGAACCAGGTGTGCCTTGAAACACCAAACATTCCAATCCCTATGCTTGGGCTGTGAATTCCCTGATGTGAAGCCCTACCATAGGTCAGAGAATAGAGCAAAAGAGTCACCAATTGCATTAGGTTCAGTCTTTTGGAAACCCTCAAAATCCACAGTTGTGTAAGATTCCCCAGGACAAACTTCCTCAACCCAGTGGATCAGGACCAACCAGTAGATGGCCTGGCTTACCCTGGGATGGCAAGGAGGGCTGTCCAACCCCTGTCCCCAGGCCACTGAGCTCTTAGGCCAAGGTCTCAATCCTTCAGGAGAGTAAGAAATGCTCCACTTCTTCAAGAAGCTGCTGGCCCCTGCTCCGGGGTCAGAAAGCCCCACTCCCACTCACTGGGGGATTTCCAAACCTTATTGTTTGTCTGATTTCCTGAAACCTCCCTTCTGCCCCTAAAAACCAAAGCCTGCTTTGCATAAGTTGCTTTTCTTCTTTCATTAAAGAAAACCTGATTAACTTTTGTTTTGAAAATTTCACAGCCCATCTAGAAATCACTGGAGACACCAGGGTAATGTAGTCGGTTCCTGGAATAATGTCTTTCAAAATTTGATGGTAAAGAAGTTAAAAATATGGAAGGAGATAGAGACATGCCCAGTATTTAAAAACACGTCCTTTCAGAATGTTAACTAATTCCTAAATATGTTACCAGAAACGTATTATAGAATAATTATCAAGTTGACATTGAAAATGTGGCTTCTAAAATCAGGTTTCCCAGGTGTATGACCTTGGAAAAGTTACTGTATTTGTCTACTATGGTAGCCACGGCAAAATACGACACCCTGGGTGGCTTAAACAACAGAAATTTATATTCTGACAATTTTGGAGGGAGTCCCAGAGGAAGGTGCAGGGCTGGTTTCACTCTTCTCGGTTTGCAGATGGCCACCTTCTCCCTGTATCCTCTAGAGGTCTTTCCTCGGTATCCGTGTGTGTGTGTGTGTGTGTGTGTGTGTGTGTGTGTGTGTGTGTGTGTGTGTGTCCTAATCTCATTTTTATAAGGACACCACCCATAAGACCTCATTTTACTTTAATTGCCTCTTTAAAGACTGTCCAAATACAGTCACATTCTGAGATGCTGGGAGGTTAAGGGTTTTGACTTGTGGATTTAGCAAGGGGGACACAGTTCAGCCCATAACAGCTATTCAATCTCTTGGGCTTATTTCTTTGGTTTTTTTTTTTTTTTTTTTTTTTTTGAGACAGAGCCTCAAGCAGTTGCCCTGGGTAGAGTGCTGTGGCATCACAGCTCACAGCAACCTCCAATTCCTGTGTTCAAGCGAGTCTCTTGCCTCTGCCTCCCAAGTAGCTGGGACTACAGGTGCCCCCCACAACGCCCGGCCATTTTTGGGTTGCAGACGTCATTGTTGTTTGGCGGGCCCGGGCTGGATTCGAACCCGCCAGCTCAGGTGTACGTGGCTGGCGCCTTAGCCTGTTGAGCCACAGGCTTGAGCCTCTTGGGCCTGTTTACTCATGTATAAAAAGGAGAAGAGAACATTAACAGTCTCAGGGTTTTTCTGAGGATAAACAGGTGCGTGTGAGAAAGCACTTAGCCCTGTGCACAGTCCCTGGGTTACAAATGAGATAGGTTCTGTAGGTTTGTTCTTAAGTTGAATTTGTATGTAAGCTGGAACAGGTACATTTATCTCTTGCCCACAATAGTCTCTGTTCACAAGTGCAAGTCATACGTCAGTCAGATGTTGAGAACTCAGGCACTGCCCACATAGAGAGCTTGGGGAATCCTAGCTGTTGTCTTTGTCATCACAGACAAGGTAACATTGAGACGAGGACAATACACACGTGAACACCCAGCTTCGGTGTCCTGCGTCCTTGAGTCAGAACCACAGTGTTGGGAGGGAGAGGAAAGGAAAGAAGAGAGAAAAACACACCTTCCACATGCCCTCTCCTGTTTCCCATGCGCTGGTATCTCAGAGCACAGACTGCCAGGGCCACAGAAGATTCCAGCAAAAGAGGGTCTATTCACAGGTCTCTTTGAGGGCTTAAATCAAACTTGAATGAAGGCAAGAAAAGAGGCACGCATTTTCCTCCCCTCCAACAAACAAATGCCTGGCTGTGCACAGTTGAGCCTGAGGCTTCTGTTCCTGCTCCCAGAGCTGGTGGTGAAGCAGAGAATAAGCCATGGAGAAAGCCCCACGGCTCCCAGGCACATTGTCTGGGCTGGAGCTTTAAATTCAGACCTCTCCTAGCAGAGACAAAAGCTGGCCTGTCTGTCCCCGCTCCTCCAGGGAAAACAGCACGGCCATTAACCCAGTCACCCTAGTAGTTGTGACACCTGATGCTGGCATTGCAGTGAGCTGCTGAGACAGCATTGCTAAGGTAGCCGAGGACAGCCCAGCTGCAGCGCAGGGGTTTCTCCATGGGGGGTGGCAGGGGAGCCGAGAAAAAGCAGCCAAGCATGTGTGTTCCGGAAAGAAAAGTAAACGAAGATCAGCTTAGCGCCCCGCCATTTTCTCCTTCACCAAGCCTTCTCACTAATGCTGGCTTTTAATTTACGACGAGCAGGACTAAAGGGACTGTCTATAGATTTAACATTGACATTTCCTTCATGCGGTAATCCTCTGAAGCCCATCTGCTGTAAATTTCTGCCGAATGACAGAAAATGACTTTTTTTCTATTGGTGAGCACATTATAATGAGCTATCTTTTTTCCCAATATTTAGAAAAATCTAGACTGAGCCACAAATTCTTTTGGATCCCCAAACTCACCTCATTTGGCCTGCCACAGCTCTAGAGGGTAGATTACAAATTGATACAGTATCCAGTATTATGAAAAGTGTGCATGGAGAATGGTTCTAATCGTGTGATTTTCCCTCACAACCCAGGCTGAAACAAAAGTCTAAAGGGAAGATTTCTGTGGGACCCAATATGCTGATTTCTATAGGGTCACTCTTTTTTCTCTTTTATTGGTACATTTCATAAAGTTATATATAGTTGTCCTATATACAGCGAGGGGTAAACAGAAGAAAAAATATATTCCTCACACCCCATAAAAGTGTTTACCCAGTGAACCCTTCCCATTCTGCAGTGAGGAGCTAAGGTGTTTCTCCCTTCCCTCGCACAACCACACTGTCTGGGGGTCACGATTTCTGCTGTGGTCTAACTCCCACCCTATTACTTTGACTTCTACTCTCTGCATTACCACTTAGGAGACAGAATAACGGCCTGGGAATATGTTATGATACGTGACAAAAGGGAATAAAGACTGCAGATGGAATTAAGGCTGCTTCTCAGCTGACCTCAAGTAGGGAAGTTATCTTGGATTAATCAGATAATCACAAGGGTCCTGAAATATGAAAGGTGAGGCAGAAGAGTCAGTTTCACAGTGATGGGAGGTGAACGAGATTTAACAGGTGATCACTGGCCTGGAAGGTGGACAGGGGGCTCCAACCTCCCCAGGCTGGAAAAGGAAAGAAAGCAGATTCTCTGTTAGAGCCTCCAAAAAGGAAGAAAACCTTGCAGACACCTTGATTTTAGCCCAGGAAGATCCATTTTGATCTTCTCACCTCCAGAACTATAAGACAAAATTTGTGTTGTTTTAAGCTAGTCATGTTACCAGATGAAGAGGGTCCAGCCAGCTGTCACTGTTAACCACCATGTGGAGACGGGGATAGTTCCACCAAACTTGGTCAGAAGGCCAGTGATTCTGGAGACCAGAGAGAGTAGCTTCTCAGTTTTGTTCAGCAGACTCAGTCAGCTGCACTGCTTCAACGTAGCTTCTCAGACTCCATCTTGCAGAGGGCTTTCCTGGCTTCTCTAAGTTATGGTAACTTGTGACCGCAGGAGTGGGAAATTAATACACCACGTCTTCCTATTACTGCACTGCCTTCTCCTCGGCAAGTCCAGTTTCCTGACCCTACTGTGCTTCATACGGGTTTCATAAATGCAAACTGGGAATTAATTAAAAAGTTCAGATGCTACTGGGCCCAAAAGCTAGCTCATAAATTAGTTGCCTCTACAACATAAGGTACTACAATGTCTACATATAATTTCCAAATGGGAGCCAGTCATGATTCTTTACCAGTTAAAGAATCCACATCCCTATATTGAATGCAAATGAGTCAAATGCTTGAGACCTCTGATCTATCAAACAAAAGGAGAAAGTAAAAATGAGAATGAAGACCACAGTCTAAAGAATTTCTGAACTCTAAACCAGGAAGCTTACGCATTTTGCCAGATCTGCCCAAACTTGTTCTAAATAACCAGTCTCCCATGGAAGACACACCTCACAAGTTTTATCAATGGCATTTTTCCCTATCAGGATTTTACAAGAATATTAATAATGTGAACTGCCTGTCATTTTGGCAAAAGGAATTTTATATGGAATTGTTAGTTTCTTTCCCAAAAGGCATTATGTCTTCTAAAGAGAAAGGATTGGTAGTGAGTTTAGGTTAGATATTCAGCAAAAGCTGCATTGTACTCCAGATAGCTCAATGAGAGGACATTGGTTTTATAAAGGGCTTTAAGTGACTCAGGGTTCTTCTTTGTAGTTTGCATAACAACATTATTTTGTTTGAGAAAAAGACAATTCACCAGTTATAATGAAATAGTCCACCTAGAGGGAAAAAACTACTCCCTGATTCATTTTTATATAACTGCTCTAGCTACTGTTCTTGAGTGTGCAACAACTACAAGAAGGGTTGCCTACTGCCGCTGTAACAAATCCCTACATGCTTAGTGGCTTAACATAATGCAAAATGTCTTACAGTTCTGGAGGTGAGAAGAGCAAAATGAGTCTTCTGGGGCTAAGACCAAGGTGTCACAGGCCTGGCTATTTCTGAAGGCTCCAGGGAAGAATCTACTTGGTTCTCTCACTCTCTGGAGGCCGCTGACATCCCTTGACCCCTGGCCACATCACTTCCATCTCTGCTTCACATAGCCTTCTCCTCTCTCTCAACTCCTCCTCCTTCCCTCTTATGAGGGCCATTGTGATTATATCAGGACTACCTGGATAACTCAGGAAAATCTCCTAACTTAGTCACATCAGCAAAGTCCCTTTTACCATGTAAGGCTGTGGTCCCCAGGCTGTGGACCGATACTGGTGAGCCGTGGGCAAGTGAAGAAAGTTTCGTCTGTATTTACAGACACTCCCATCACTCTCATCGCTGCCTGAGCTCTGCCCCCCGTCAGATCCGTGGGAGCATTAGATTCTCAGAGGATCATGAACCCTACGGTAAACGGCCTATGCAAGGGATCTAGGCTGTGTGCTCCTTATGAGACTCTAATGCCTAATGATCTGAGGCACAGATGTGATGTGTTTGAACCATCCTAAAACCATCCCCTCCTCTGCCATTGTGGAAAAATTATCTTCCATGAAACCAGTCCCTGGTGCCAAAAAGGTCAGGGACCACCGATATAAAGTAATAGTCACAGATTCCAGGTATTAGGATGTGAATGTATTTGCAGGTTTCACCATACAGCCTGCACTCTGGCCCTCAAAGATTCATACCCATCCCACAAGCAAAATACTCTTCCCTCACATCAAGGTCTGCAGAAGTCTTAATCCATTCATGCTCCAGCCTAACACCTCATTTTTCTCATCAGCTCAAAAGTCCCAAGCCTCATTGTCTAAATCAGGTCTAGATGAATCTCTGCCTAGGAGAGAATTCTTCTCAGTCTGTGAACCTGTGGAATTGGAAAACAAGTTGTATATTCCAAAGAGCAATGGTGGCACAGGCATAGGACAAGAATTATAAACACTGCTTTTCAAAATGAGTTAAATAAAAGGAGAAAGGGAGTCTCTGGTCCCAGCTGCTGTCCAAATGCAGTGGATTTGGAAATGCAGAATAAACCCCATTACATTTCAGGGCCTGGGAATGAGCCTCTGTGGCCCGTGGACCACAGACCCGCCCTCAGAGTGACCCTTTCCTGAAGGGCAGCACGTGCTTGCAGCTGAGTGGCTTTGCCCACCTGCTTCCTGCCTGTAGAAGCTGAGGAGTCTGGCAGCCTTCCTTCATCCTGTCTGCTCTCGGCCATTTTTAGTCCAAGCAGGCAGGGTTTCTGCTGGCATAACATTCTCAAGAACCTGTGGGCCATTATTTAGTGTAACACAGATAGCATGGACAGGATAATTAATAAAGGGAGGTCAAAGTGACTTCTGAAAGATGGACTTGACTGTGTTATAAAGCACTGCGTACTCAGAACACAATAATTCAAAGTTCTTAAAAGCACGTTGAAGGCATGTCAGTTCTCTACATCTCAAGTTGTACACTAAAACATGATATTATCTGAGAAACCTTTCAACTGTGATCTATCTCCTTACTAGAAAAAGTCAGAAGGAGTGCTAGGAAGTACAACTGTGTTGCCCAGAAGATGCCGATAACAACTTGAGAATTGATCACAAAAAAAAGGAGGAAGATACTCAAACAACAGCAAGAGGTATGACAACTTTGTCATAGGAAACCAAACGAGTATCAGGATAGTAAATGACATCATGGAACCTGCTTCCTGGAAAATTCTTAATAACCTCTTTTGAAAGTGATGACAGCAAGGACTCTACTTCCTGAGTGGGAGTCCCCATTGCTGGCACGTTGAACGCAAAGAAGCAATAGTCAAACCAGCTTCTCATGGCCCATCTACTTGCTCAACTGTAAGAAAAACATAAACCAGGTTGATAGAGACTTCCAGGTGTGGTCAGCAGGGTACTGCATAAGTCTGCTCTGCCTGTGAAGGTGGTGATATCCACACCATCTCCCCAAAACTGCAGTGCAATTTTTGACTAACCCCAAATCAGGTTAACTTTGTCCCATAAGAGTTTGTCATACACTTTGATAAACCCTTTCTTGGCTGGAATATAAATTACAGACAGAATGACCTATTTATCCTGCCTTTCCATTTGATTTCTGCAATTCCAATTTGATTGCATTATAGAAATGGATTCATTTATAGCAATGAAAAGCTGTTCCTTAGCAATCACAAAACTGCAAGTTAGAACCACAATGACATGTTAAACCCACTCCACTGTCTCCCAGGTTTCCCGGCAGTGCGGTGGCAAAGATCTTAAAAGTCTGACCATAGGCTGCTTGGAAGGCATAACAGTGGGAATTCCTGGGATGAGATGTGTGGCTCTGAGCTTGATTCAACTACTTTAGAAAAGGATTTGGAAGAAATTAAAAAGTAGCAATCCCACCCCTGGGGATATACCCTAATTAAACCTTTGCAAATCAACCCTGTTAAACATGTTTAGAACAGTGTTTCATATACAATAAAAATCGCCAATAATCCAAGTATCTGTTAATATGAAAAATCAACAACTATATTGCTATCTATTCACACAGTGGAGCAATATAAACCAGTAGGTACAGATTACAGGTACATGCTTCAACATGGCTGAATCCTACTCACTCATACTGAGCGAGACGTGCGAGCCTCAGGAAATACATACATGCAGTGTGATGCCATGTAATGAAGTTCATGTCAGGCAAAACAAAACACATTATAGGATACTAACATATGTAATGCAATTGTAAAAAAAATAAATAAAATAAATCAATGAAAATAAATCACATATCAGGATCTTGATTGACTTGGAGCAGGAAGAAAGATGGGATTGGGGAGGGCCAGGGGGTTTTAGGAATTTCCATTTCTTTAGTCAAATGGTGGGTCTACAGGGCTCATTAAATAATTTACATGTATATTACATTTTTTTTGTAAGTGTAAGTAGGAGTTAAGATAAAATAGAAAAATTCTGGAGCTCTCAGGTTGGTGAACCCATCTATGTGCTGGAAGGGTGGTGCACTCAGAGAGAGCTTGGGAGCCCTGGGCCTCCCCTCCCTAGTACTTTGTCCTATGAGCCTCTTCCATTTAGCTGTTCCCAAGATCATGGAGAAGCCATTCTCCTCCCACCCCTAGATTAAAACACCAGCAGGTCCCATGACCTTGCTGGTTACTCCTACGTGATGGAAATCCCACAGTCATCTTATGTGACTCAAATCAGAAGTTAGGGTATCTCAATCTCCATTCAGCACTGAGATCTGACCCCCCTTTTTGCCCCCCCAAGGCCTGCTCCTCCTCTCTGCACCCATCCCCACCACCACCCCCTGCAGCTCCTACCAAGTTCTCTTCTGAGCAGGTTCTGAGCCTGAGGAGGAGAATAGGAAGGGGGAATGGAATGATCTCCTTTTTTCCTATTTTATTTTTGTTCATTTCAGGTTAATGTGAAGGTACAAACAACTAGGTTACAATATTTGCATTTGTTAGGTAGAGTCCCTCTTGTTGTTATGTCTCACACCCAAAAGGTGTGCCGTATACCCTTACACTGTGCCCATTAAGTGGGAGCACACCAATCCCCTCTCATCCTCCCCTCTGCCCCTCCCTCATTCCCCCAGAATGATCTCTCTTGATGCCAAAGACCAGAAGCTGTCTTGGGGCACTGTGGACATGGCACATTCTACCACTGACTTCCTCATGGATCCTTTGGCGGTCCCAAGGAGAACCCAACAGTGACACCCACGTGCTCCACTGTCTCCCGGGTTTCCTGGTGGTCCACTGCACGCAGATTCTGTTGAAGTCCCCAGCCCTCTAGTCTGCACAGCCCACGACTGCTCAGCAGGAACCAGGCCTGTCCCCATGGCCCCTTCCCACTGCCTTCTGTCCAGTCCCAGAGAAGTGCACTGGCCCAGGCTCTTCCCACTCAGTTTCTGGGCTGCAGTGTGAAGAACAGGCTGTAAATGCTGCACGTCTTCACTCTGAGTTTCAGGGCTGACAGCTTCTGCCTCTACTTTTTGATGAGGAAATCAAGTCCAGAACTTCCCATGAGTCCCTACGCTCCCTTTCGTTTGCGGAATCTGGATAAGAAACCCCTGGATGAAGGACCCAGATGTTACGTGACTGTTTCTTGGTTATTTCCTTTCAAAAGTTACATCTTGGTTATCTGTGTCTCGATTCATGTTGGTATTGACAAATATTCCCAACTTAACATCTTTCGACACATGTTCTCAAATAGTTCATTGATCACATGGAAGAGAACAGCCTCGTGGTAGATGGCAAAACCCACCTGCCTTAGCCAGCTTCTCACCCTCCAACCAGCCTCTGTGGATTCAGCCGCCAGGGCTCATGGGCATCTGTACTGTCCAGCCCACTGCCCAATCCACTTCTCCTCCACAGCATCAGACCAGCCCTGCCGCTACCATGCACACACAACTTTTGACCTCAGTTATGAAACGGGACTAGTATTACCTGCTTCTCCACAGCGAGCATTTGGCCCATACAGAAGTGAAAGTACCACCCAAGAACAATTTGTCATTATTGTTATGATGACAGCGCTTCCTTGACAAACCCAGAGGTGATGTTCCAGCAAATAACCTTAGAAGGCAGGAACAAGGTCTCTTAGAAAATACAGAATTAGGAAGAAATTAAAATACAACTGAAAAGGCCCAGGAATTAAAAATTCTAGATGTTTGGCTCGGCACCTGTGGCTCAATGGGCTAAGGCACCAACCACGTACACCTGGCGAGTTCGAATCCAGCCCGGGCCCGCCAAACAACAATGATGGCTGCAACCAAAAAATAGCCAGGCGTTGTGGCGGGCACCTGTGGTCCCAGTTACTTGGGAGGCAGAGGCAGGAGACTCGCTTGAGCCCAGGAATTGGAGGTTGCTGTGAGCTGTGATGCCACAGCACTCTATCCAGGGTGACAGCTTGAGGCTCTGTCTCAAAAAAAAAAATTCTAGATGTTTGCTGCTAAAAATTTAATAGATGTTACATTCGAATAATACTTTTTAAATGACAACTTGGAAAAGTAACTTTTTTCCTGAATAATCTTTAGCTTTTCAGAAAATACTGCTGATACATATGGTGTAGGGGAGAACTGCCTGAAAAGTACAAGATACCAGTTAAATTTGCATTTCAGATAATCCATAAATATTCTTTTAGTATATATGTGTTCCTTGTAATATTTGGGACATATTTGTGCACCCAGAATTCAAGCTTAACCAGGTGTCCTGTATTTTTATTTACTAAATCCAGCCATTCTAGTCTAGGTAGGAAGTTTCTTTCCCAACTTTTATGTTATGCACATTGAGTCTCTTTTTCAAATTTTCAAGTCACCCTCACAGCCTTGTAATGTCACGCATTTATTCTTACATTGTTTTCTTTTTCACAAATCTCAGTGAAATGTACAAGTGCCTGGACTTTTCACAAATTCTACGTAGGGAGGGGCTTTCTTCTCCTTATCTCGAAGCCTTCTAGTCATAGGTCGAGAAGCTGTTATTTATTTATTTGTTTAATAAAAGGAGACATGACTTCTGCCCTCAGGAAGATTTCCAGTCTAGAGAAGGAGGCAATCATTAACCAATAATTACTACCCTGTTGTCCTACTCACCTGATTTATGAGAGGGGGGAAATGATAATATCATTGTATGATTTCATTAAGAACCTTGAATTAATCCACACGAACTTATTCAAATGCTATGATTTTTAGACTCTGGATAGTGTACAGAAATAAAACTTTGACATTGCTCAACCGACTTAAACTTCTGTTGGCAAAACTGTGGCTGGCGAGAGACCACTCCCCACCCACCACCCGCACCATTTCTCTTATTTTCACAGGTCTGCTCAAGTTGCTACCCAATCTCTTTGGACCTTTGGTTAATAAGGGAGCCAGCCCTGATGTATTTTTCCATTCCATTAATTCCCTTTCCTGGCAAAACATTTTCCTGGTATGAACACACCTAACTTTTTTTTACTTTAATTTTCCTCTCTAAGATATCTCACACCCCATTGCTCCCATTCCCATCCCAATATACGGAGACCTTTTAAAAGACGTGATGATCGCCCTGTCTACTCCACCAGTCTCCTAGCATGACCTCAGGCACTAGGTTTTGTGGAGACAGTTTCAAGCTATTAGATCATTGTCAGGATGTCTCGGCCGCTTGTCTCTTCCAGGGCCGCAAACGTTTATAAGCTCTTATGTTACACAATGTCATTACCCACTTACAATTAAGTTTTGTGTGTGTGAATATAGGTGCAAGTTTCGTAGCCTCTCCCTCTTTCCATTTCTCTTTACCTTCCCCTAAACTTGGGGTTTCTCAGCCTTGGCAATTGACCTTCTGGGGCAAAGTAACTATTTGCTGCAAGGGGCTGTCCTGTGCATTGTGGGATGTATAACAGCATCCCTGCCCTCTACCTGAAGGAGAATGTCCATCATGCCATTGTGACAACCAAAAATACTGTCAAATTCTGAGAAGAAGAAGGAGGCAAAATCACCCTGGTTGAGAACCCCCCCCCAAATTCTCCATTCTTCTTTCATTTAATGTTGCTTTTCTTCACGTGAAGTATATGATAGGGAAACAAGTTGTCCCACTTTGCCTGAAAGGGAGGGGTTTCTCAGAAGGCAGAATTACCTACCAGTGACAAAAAGGACAAAGTCCTAGGAAAACCAGGGCCAGGTGATCATCCTAATGGACAAAGTGACATAGCCTTGAATCCATACAAATTCCCCAATAATCTTTCTTTCATTCTCTCAAGGAAATGCTATCTTGTCTGGCTACTGAGCTCTCGGTCTCAGGCCTGTCCTCCCAGGAGCCTAAGCATGTTAGCACTCCCATTTTCTAGCACAAATGGGGATAAGTAAAGAAATCTGAGCTCTCTTTTCAGAATTTCTTCTTCCCAGCTGCAAACCTATAAGACGTTCTCTTCATCCTTAGAGGTCAGACATTTTATCAGAACATGGTGAGTCTACATCTTTACTTTTCTACCCCATCCATCCTGCCTGGAATTCGTCTCTCAAAATGCAGGCTCATATATTTCTTCAGCTTGAGAAAAATGTCTTCTATCATGTATTCCATTATTGCCTCCCCTCTGTCTGTCTTTTTCTTTTTTCTTCCATTATTCCTCTAGTCCACAAGTCAGGTCTCATAGAGCTACATACTTATTCAACAATGATGATTTTCTCCCTTCATTTACTTACCATTGCTTAATAAATAGCCCTGTGGGTTTTCCTCTCTGGAAAAGTCTTTTTGGTGCTGTCCTTGAGTCTCCTCAAGGGTCCTCATTGGTTCAAGTTGATCCCTGGCTTCTCTGGCGGCTCAGTTTCCTCTGGGGCCTGCCTGGTTGTGCTCTCTCTGCCTCTGACTCCCCCTTCATCAGTTGTGCTGCCATCCTTCCTTGCACATTGGGTCTCAGGCACAACTGCTGGGCCTCCCTAAATGGGTGGCCCAGTGCTTGCTTGGTCCCTGGTAAGGCACCACGGGAAGGTTCCTTCCCTCTCTGCTCCCTATCCTTCTCACAGGCCCCCAGCCCAGTAGAGAAAGTGGGAGCCCACCTACTCGGGAACTGCACCATGCCTTGAGAACAGGGAGAGCCTGGCATGTATACTTCCCTATTCCAGTGTCACTCTCTCCCTTCTGTTTATTGTATCTTCATTTATTACTTCCCCATCCTCTTCCTGTCTTTACATAAATTCGATTTTCTGACCTGTGTCATTTTTCTTCTTTCTGAAGAAGTTATTGTAACAGTTCCTGACGCCAGGTTGACAAGTGACAAATTCCTTCCAGATTTGTCCTTTACTTTTGTTTATTTGTTTAAATAAAACACAATTTATTAATACAATAAAACTGATATGAAATACTTAATGGTAAATGTGAAAAAAATTGAATATACTGTGAACTGAGAGTTATGTACACAATTAAGGAAAATTTAAATTAATTAATAGGAATTCTTTTGGATTCAAAAACTTCATTGTGGCTAATATCATATTTCTCTCTTTTTTTTTTATTGTTGGAGATTCATGAGGGTACAAAGAACCAGGTTATACTGATTGCATTCATTAGGTAAATTCCCTCTTATAATTGTGTCCCACCCCCAAGAGGTGTATTGTACACTGTGACCCCTCCTTTCCTCCTTCCCTCTCCCCACTCCCCCATTCCCCCACCCTCTACCATGTACTAAGTCATCAGTTGTCCTTATATCAGAATTGAGTACATTGGATTCTTGGTTCCCCATTCTTGTGATGCTTTACTAAGAAGACTGTGTTCCACCTCCATCCAGGTTAATACAAAAGATGTAAAGTTTCCATCTCTTTTAATGAATGAATAGTATTCCATGATATATGGTCCTTTACTTTTTTTTTTATTAAATCATAAACACATA
>CAUYRH010170222.1:0-33672 GCA_963574655.1 Perodicticus potto | reverse complement strand
TCCTAAATGCAGAATACAAATGTCTTCATACAATAACTAAGAAAATGCCATGAAGGCTATGTTAAACAGTTTGATGAAAATGTTTCAGATTGTATATGAGGCCAGCACATTGTACCCCATGATTGCACTAATGTACACAGCCATGATTTAATAAAAAAAAGAAAATATTACAGATTGTATATGAAACCAGCACATTGTACCCCTTGATTGCACTAATGTACACAGCTATGATTTAATTTAAAAAAAATTCTATAAGTAATCATTGTCTTCTCCCCCACATTACTAATACAAGGACCCAACCATGCTTTAATTCAAATCGCCTTTTTTTCATCTTGTTCTTATTTAGTATCTTCATTCCATTTCTCTCCAAAATGAGTATCTCCCACAATATTTCCTACTTTTACAGTAGTGTTTGTTTAGATTTATGTAGGTTTTACAATTGTTTCCCCCCCCCTTTTTTTTTTTGGCTTTACATTCCTTTCTTTTCATTTAAATAGTGAACAACTTTTAGTAAAATCCTTTGAAACTCTATAATTAGTAAACTTCTCCATATATTTCTCTAGAAAGTCTTTATTTTACTGTCATTATTAAAGTAAACAGATAGCTTTTCTTGGCTCCTAGAAGATACCATCTGATTGCATCTGCCCACCATTTTCGCTGTTGAGAAATATATCAGTCTAGTTGTGATTCCTATGTTAAAGAAAATTCCTTTTTCCTCTGATTCAATTTAAGATCTTTCTATTTGATATCTTCTGCTTTCTCACATTGTATCTAGGGGCATATTTTTTTAATTGTCCTGTTCAGAACTTACTATGTTTCTTGAATGGGAGAATTTAATTCTTTTTCCAAATATAGAAAATTTCAGTTGTTGTGTTTGATAATATTGCCTCTTCTTCATTCTCTTTATTCCATTCCAAAACTCATATAGATACATTTCATACTTTTTCATGCTCTCCCTCATGTCTTTTAACTGCTCATATTTTTCATATCAGAGATCTATTGTGTAAGTGATTTCCTCATATTGATCTTCCAATTCTATCAATCTTCCTTTAGCTGTATCTAGTCTGTCATTTAACTCACCCACTAAGTTCTTAATTTCAAAACCTATACTTTTTATTTTTAGAATTTTTATTTAGCTCCTTTTGAAACTGTTATTTTGTCTATATGCTTAATTTTAGTGGTTATTCTATTTATTTAACCCATTTTGAGCATATTAATATATAAATGTTTCTAATATGTTCTATTATTTCCCCTTTTGAAAGTATTTATTCTCCCCTTTCTTGCTATCCAAAACTCATAAACTTGTAGTTTTTGTCTAATAAAGTAAACTTCACTGAGGGTTGTTTGTCTTTGGAACTCCTATAGCACTGTATTTTGAGAATGTCTCACAGAATCAGTCTATTTCCTTCTACCCTAATATATAAATTATCTTGAATGCATTTTTGTGTTATTTTTGTACAGATTCTTCTAGCACATTATCTGTATAAATTAGGACACTTTGCTAGCCTGTGCTAGAGATATTAGGTTTTGACTCCTTGTGGATGACTGCTTTGATACAATAAAGCTGCTAGAACAATATAGTCCAGGAAACGCCTACTTCTCCAGATCTTTACTAATGAATAATTTTTTAAGGCTATGATCCTTATGTAGGGAACACAAACCCATCTCCCTCACCTTATCTAGGTCAAAGTCAAATCACCTGTTCCCATATAAGGCCTATAATTATATCTGCTTTGCTTATAGTTTTTATTTCTCTCCTCTGATAGGTACATAACAAGTAAATATTAGGCAATAAAGTTACACTTCAACAAATAGGATTTTAACACAGGATCCTAAATAGAATAACAAAGTCTCTTCTTAAGTCCTGTCTCAACATTTGCAGAATTAATTTTAAAATCAAATCTGTTTTTACTACTTTCTTGCCTCCACTCTGATTTTCAGTCAGAGAGGTCTGGTTCGATTCTGTTCCTGGGTCTTCAACTTAATCATTAGCAAACTGTTTTTGCTCAAGTCCCAAACTCTCCCTGTTCATTTTGTCCTCTATCTCACTCTCATTTTTTCTCATATACAAACACACACACACACACACACACACACACACACACAGATCATAGGTGCTAGTTATATTTCTCACCTAAGTAGTAATTGTGTAATTTCAAAGAAGAGATTTTCCTTTTCTCCTCTTCTCATGATATCCCCTAAGGCTTATACCTTTCTGATCTTGCTTTCAGATACCAAGTACTACCACCCCGATCTTACCACTTCTCAATAGCATCATGTCCACTTATATGTATGATTCCATAAATGGTGCATAGTTCCCAATTAGCTGCTGATCCAAGGTCTGGTATCTCTGTCAAAATCAGAACCCATTCTGTTCTACGTGGAAAAGGATTTACCCTCAATTCAATATTAACAATTTAGCTGCCTGCTGACTCCAGTTCTTAGGTTAATTCAAAGCTAACCTTAATTCTATAGGTTGACTATTTCCTCTGCCATGGAATTTCTACCATGTTCCCCAGTAATTGACCCGAGAAAAACTAATAGGCAATATTATTAGCCTCCTTCCTTTGATTTCAGTGAGTTTAGAGGTAGGGTAACCACAGTACTCAGCTTCCAAACTGAGATACTTTTGAGCATGAAATGGAACACTTTTGTAATTACAACAGCATGGCAGACATAAGTCAAAACTATACTAGGCAAACTAACCACCTTACAGGGCCCAATGGTTATAGGAACCATAACTGGTACATGCCTTGCCCTCCTAAAGTCCTGGATATACACCCTCACATATGTACACAAATTAGGTCCCAATATGACCATACCTCTTTAAAGGGAGTTATCTATTCAGGTTTTGCTTGATGAAACTAAAGGGATATAGAAAACAAATATGAAAAATGAGGCATCAGTTAGTAGGGACAGACAGAAATAAACAAGAAACAAAATGAAGGGATACCATTGGCTCTACAGTTAGAATACCAGTTTTGATCCTCTTCTTATATATTTGCTTTGGCTAAATTATGTTCTGACAATGTGCCACAGAGCTAGACTGAGAATATTATGAGAAAATGCTTTATGAGGTACTTTATTATACTGACATTATGTTGTTGAGGACATAGATAATTACAGCTTCCTCTTTATAAGAACTCATGGAAGAAATTTCTCACAATTTGGTCACAAGACAAAAAACTTACATTTATTCTGAATGATTTATTATTATTACGTTTATTTTATGAGCCTAAAATTATGTGACTATTTACTTTTTTCTTTTGCAAACTAGGAAGCTCAGACTAAAATTTGTAGCTTCTGGTAAACATCTATTTGGTACATTAACTCCTTTTTAAAAATATTTTTCTATCTTCATTTTCTCTCTAAAACGAAGACCTCCCCTATCTGTATTTTATTTCACCTTTAAAGACACTTCAAAAGGAATGGTAGTCCCATCCTTCTCTTTGCTAATAAATTTACTTCTCTTTCTTTTTAAACTGTTGTTTTATTTTGATGACTACATGAATATAAACTTTATTAAAGCAGTACTATATTCAAAAATGCCCATATAAGCATACCTTTGGACATGGGAATGAAAACATAGCAGGAAAAAAATCAGGTATATGTGTCAACAGGCTTAACTCTGACAATTCTTCTTATCAAACATTCTTCATTAAAAAATCTCACTTGACTAATTTTACTTTCAAATGCCATGAACACTGTCACAAATCATTTAGAATTTCTAGAAGTAAGAATCTGTTATGAGGAACGTGCTATAATGATTTGGACACCATCCTGACATTTTATTCCCTTGGTATAGGATTTCTGACAAGCTACACTTAATGGGGAAAAAAGTTTATAATAAAGCTGAACACTGCAGTAA
The DNA here is from genome assembly GCA_963574655.1 of Perodicticus potto. NCBI lineage: Eukaryota > Metazoa > Chordata > Mammalia > Primates > Lorisidae > Perodicticus > Perodicticus potto. The sequence goes on along the minus strand of CAUYRH010170222.1, from coordinate 29,804 downwards.
TTGACTATAGCATAAATAGAATTTCCCAATGCAGTCCACTTCTACCACTTTTATTTGTCATTTTCTGAAAATTGTTTATTGGCTATTAGATCCAAATGTGGAGTACGGCCTTTATTACCTTGCAGGAAGATGTTTCAAGATGTGCTATGTAAATCCCCACTGTCCCTCTGTTTCCTCTCGCCAGCAGCTCAGTCATCTGGATGATAAATAAGCTCATGCTGGTGTCAGAGTTTAACTAGCAATGAATTTCACTTTATTGCAATATTTATGAAAGCTTTTTAAAATGTGGTTAAGTGAAAGTCTTCTCCTGGGCTACAATCAATATTTCTTAACATGAGGTAGAGAATCCAAATCTTTAAAGTTTTATTTTAACTAGTGAGACCTACACTGCTTTCCTGACTAAGGATCTCAATTTTATGCGTCAGGAAGACCCTTCATATTAAAAATATTTTTTACATTTTTTTATTATTATTGTTACTAAAGCTGCCATGTTTATTTATTTTTTCTTTTCTTTTCTTTTCTTTTCCTCTCTCTCTCTCTCTCTCTCTTTTTTTCCTCCTGTTGGCTGTAAAGGAACATGCATCCAGGGAATTTAGGCCAAGAAACCTGAGTCACAATAATTACCACTTCCAGGCTGCAACACTGTGTTTTCTATTAAGCCTGTAGAGCAATTAGCAATGTTTTATAACAGCTGTGAGAATTGTTGCTTGACCTCGTCTGATTACAATTCTGACACTTTTAAGAATAAATTGGTAAACAAGTGTTGGCTTTAGAGGCCCTTTCAGAGTTTGTAGGAGAAGAGTCGGCCTGTGGGGAAGGAGCGTCTTTGATAGAAATGGGCTCAGAGGTGGCCTAGGTTGAAGAACAAATGATCCAAGAAAAATGTTGTCTTGTTAGCACGCAAGGACAGCTGGTTTCCTTGGGCTGGGACTCAAAGGCAAAGCCCTCATCAGCATCTGACAAATCTAAAATGATACAGCCAGTCATGTCCAAGGTGAGAGAAAAGAAATCCTTCTTATTCCTAGAAATAAATTGAGAGATTCATTGCTAAATAGTGGAAGAAGTCCAGATCTTCCAGTTTTTAATTGTCTGATCGCAATTTTAGTCTTTTCAAGGAACCCTTTAAGTGCCTCTGCTGTGCCATCAAAGTGGACTTCTGGTTCCAAAATGGTCCTACTCAGATGTAAAGTAAAGGCAGACAATGTTCCAAATGTCATGTTGTGGCAGTGTGCTAGGGACCACAGTTTTTGGAGGCAGATGATACTCAGGCTGAATCCCACCTTGCCTGTGACTAGACTATGGACGAGTCACTTAACTATTCTGAGCTTTAAGTTCCTTGCCAGAAAACTAGGAATCATACGTTCAAATACCAGCTAGGGAATAAGAAGTAGCAAGAAAAAAATGGTAAGATTAGACAAGGAGTTAGAAAAAATCCATGGGCCAAATTCAACCTACTGGCACTTTTCATAAATAAAATTTTACTGGAACTCAGCCATGCTCATTAGCTGTAGACTATGGCTGCTTTCATGCTACAGAGTCCAGTGGTTCCAGCAGAGATCCAAATGGCTAGCAAAGCCAAAAATATTTACTATCAGGTTCTTTACAGAAAAGTGCACCATCCTCTGGACTAGACTGTTTGGTTTCTGCATTTATAAGGACAATCTGCAAAGCAAAACCTATGGGGTGATCATCCTTATCAAAGGTTTCAAACACAATGTTATAGCACACTGATGTTTAACAGTCCATTGTGAAGTGTGTCTTATTACTTGTAAGCAAAATTTAAAGTCATACAATTTGCAAATAATTTTCTCATTTTGTAAATTAGTGCAGGTTCAAAGGGATTCATGCCAGAGTATTATTCTCATTTGCATGCTAATATGTTATATTAAGAGGGAGAGAGATAAAGGGGGACTTATTGTTCTAGGTACCACCACAAACCTACCCTGTGTAACAACGTTCAGAGGAGGAAGGAGGAGCAGGTAAAAATAGGGTTTCTTCCAAACAAGTCTCTCCTTTTAATGAAAAACATATTTTGCAGAAATCTGAGATGATATCTCTTTGCCAAATCCTACCTAGACCAATACTGACATGGAAAGATGATTACTATTATTTAATTAAACCCATCACAATTCATCTCCTAGAAAAGGAAAAACTGCCAAGCTAACAAGGGAAGGGTGGGGGAAATGACTACTGCACAGGCAATTAATAGTGTCATTGTACGGCAGCCTATACAAAGTCAGCACATTGTGCCCCATGACTGCACCAATGTACACAATTATGATTTAATAAAAATTAAAAAAAAGAAAAAAAAAGTTTGAAAACATTCTAGAAAAAAAAAAAAAAGAAATGGTTTAAAGGGGTTTTCCCTGTTAGAGTTGTGGAGGGGGTGTCACAAACTCTGGAAAAATGCATTTTTCTAAAAACACAAATCCATTGAAAAGATCTCAAAACTCAGGACACTAGATCACGATCCAATGAAATGCATTACAGCAGCATTTCCCAAGTTCCCTAGAGCAATAGTCCTTTTGATAAAATGTTCTTAAGATCAAATAAATTTGGAAAATGTTGCATGCTATGTTCTGATACCCCAAAGTTTTATAATGCAAATTACTATAGCAAAGTCTCTGAGAAGTCCTTCAATATAGAATATGCTTTATTTCATTTCATTCACCTTGCACATTTACAGGGTCTTTACATGGCCTCGTAGAAATGAGAATCCCAGAAAAATGACCCTAGTTATTATTCCCAAAGATGAATTGGGAAAGTATATCTTTACCAAATGAAAATAAAACACATCCATTTACCTCCAGGGGTACCTTGGGGAATTTCTCCCTTCAATGACTGTATAGGTGGGCTTCTCTGGAAATGTAGTGAAAGTGCATAATGATTTCAAGCAAACCATTAAACTTGTCTAAGTACCAGATTTTCTAAGAGCGTACTGAACACATTAAAGGTAGAATTCAAACACAAATACAACTATATGCTAGTTCTGCACAAGTTTAACCACTCTTATGAAGCAGCATCCCTTCCATTCCTTGGCATTTGAAAGGTCCTCTTTTACACTGTGGATTAGAATTACGAGAGGGCTAAGGTTGGGTTTCCTTGTACCTAAACTCTCTATTCTTACTTCGATCACTTTCATTCTTTTGTTCTATATTTAGCTGTTTCTTCTGACCCCCTATCTCACTCAACCCCGTCTCTTCCTTATTGTGTTCATAGTGTACAGAACATGGAGATCAGAATTAAATAAATGTAGGCTCAAATCCCACCTTCCTATATCCTGGCCGTGTTACTTCTCTGCTGCAAGACATTCATCTGTAAAAAGCAGCTAGTACTTATCTCAAGGTAATGTTTTGAAAACTGTATGATAAACACATAAACTGCTTATTGTGAGTTTAAGACTAAAGTAGATATATGTTGCTTTTCCTTATATCATCTATATAACAATGAAGAATAATAGCAAACAGTTGCTGAGTGTTTATGGTTTATCAGGCACAGTGCTAAATGCTTTATACTAATTATCGCATTCAATGCTCATAAGAATCTGATGGGTGCTATTATTAGCTTAGAAGCCTATGTAACTGAGCAATCTTGACACCTAAGGGTTGTAAAACAGATCTGTTGAACAGTGTGGCTATGTTCCCACCCTGAGCCACCAAGGCAGAAACAATCAGCCCCGTCCAGCAAACCCATTCTTCCTGTCTTCCACAGTACTTGGACTTCTGGGCCCATTGCTAAATTACATTTCCCTGCCTCCCTTACCAATGTAAGCTGAGAGACTGAGTTGTCTCCAGTGGAATAGCAGTGGAAATCCTCTGTGTCACTTTGGGGGTGAGTCTCTGAGTGAGTGGGTGACTGACTCTCCCTTTTCTCCTTCCCTTTCACCATGTGGTTGCAAACATTGACTAAGTGCTAGAGACTGTCAGTCACCAGATAGAAGCACTCTAGGTCTCTTGATCACCAACTTGAAGAGAACTCTTTGCCTACCGAAGCATCCACTTTAGACTGTTACAAAAGCAGGAAATAAGCTCCTACTTTGTTCTGATTAATATTTGGGTCTATTTGTTACAGCAGTTTAGCTCAATCCAGCTTAGAAAGTCATCAAGACTTGGGTCTACTGTGTGTTCATTATGGCTCCTTGGCATGACTGCTGCTGGCATAATGGACCAACTAAACTTGTGTCCCTGTGACATGTTTTTCCCTAAGAAGACATTTCCTATTCCTTTACTTCTGCCTCTGCCATGGTTCCTTCCAGGAATTCCACCCCATTTTCTTTCTCTTCCCTTCATGGCCAGTGTTTGCCACTACCACTCTTTCTTTCCCTTCTGCTTAACTCTCCTTTCATCCATCCCACCTCATCATCCCTTTTTTGATATATCACTTGATCCCTTTACCATAAGATACTCAATATTCACAGAATGCATCTGTGTGATAACAGCACACTCATACTGTTTCCCAAAGCCATCTGACAATATTTAAAAGCACTTGCAATGGCAACAATCAGAGAAAGAATTATGTGGGCCTCGGCACCTGTAGCTCAAACAGCTAGGGCACCAGCTACATACACCGGAGCTGGCAGGTTTGAATTCAGCCTGGGCCCACCAAACAACAATGATGATAACTACAACCAAAACAAAACAAAAAACCAGCCTGGCATTGCGGCAGGTGCCTGTAGTCCCAGCTACTTGGAAGACTGAGACAAGAGAATCACTTAAGCCCAAGAGTTGGCGGTTGCTGTGAGCTGTGATGCCACAGCACTCTACCCAGGGTGACAGCTTGAGACTCTGTCTAAATAATAAATAAATAAATAAATAAATACAAAGAATTATGTGGGAGAAATGGAAGCAAGAAGTTGGGGAGAAAAAAGACAGTTAAATGCTCTCCAACCCCACAAGTAACTTTAGAGTCTAGAAGGAATGCAGTAAAGGGTGCCAATGCATGTGCTTAGGGATCTCACAAAAGAGAGGGGGAGCTACTAAAAAAGATATATGGGGAGTCCAAGAAGTTCAAATGGCAGGAAGTAAGGTTTGAAACTTCATTTCCAGTTCCACTGAAGTCTAGGTAAATTCACGGTATCAGTAAAGAATACTTCTAACACTAAAAAAGAAAGATGTGTGTTTTAAAAATGCATTGTGTGTTTAGCGAAATCACAGTATATTATCCCTTAAATCTGGATGCCCTTCTCCTATGGCAAAGAAAAAATGGGCACAGTTCATGGAAGGGGTGTCTTTACAGGAAGTCTGTAAGGCTGCTCTCAGAGCAGCACACTGGGAGGTGCTGCAGTACCCCCACGTGAGTGGAAATAAATGTCCTTCCACATATTTTAAATGGACAACATTGGAAATATGTAACTTTCTTTTTAAAAAAATAGAGATTCGTCTACAATTTAATGTAATAAAGCCCTCTGGGACTACCGAGATATGTTTGACATTTTCCTGTAGGCTTGATGTTTCAAACCCTCTTACTGTGTCTTTGGATCCAGTTCTGGTGTCTGCTTGGATCTATTTTTCTTCCAAGCCAGCAGTTGTCATCCCTATCAGCTTTCGATACAGGCGATTCTGTTAAGTCTACTTCTGAAGTTAAAATTCAGCTCTTCTAGAACTATGTCAAAAATAAGGGGACTCAGACTGAGTCTCTAGCAACCTCTCCTTTGGTGAAGAACACATGAAATTACATTTGGTTGAGAGGGAGAAGGGCCATCTGTGCAGAGTAAACCCTTGTAACTCCTACAAATTAGTCAACCAAACTAAAGGGAGAAGAGAATATTTTAAAAGGGCCTAAAATCATCTTCATCATCCTCCTCATCATCATCTCTATTAACTAATAATTAACACATGAGATGCATAGTCAGTTACCTTAGGTTTGAATCCTGGTTCTAGTCCTTTTAATTTTTGTCATCATGAGCAGGTCAGAGCTTTAGCTTCTTTCTTTGCAAAGCATGATGATAATATATATCCCATACATTGTGGGTTGGTAGTGAGAGTTAAATAAGATAACATATGTAAAATTGTCTGGCACATTACTAGTGTTCATTTTCATTTGGGAATGTCCTCTCTCCTATGTGGTATAATTATGGTGGAACTGTCACTAAAACCACCACACTAAAACCACCCCATCTGCTCTGCCAAGGGGTGACTATGTGAGTGATGTGAAGCCAATCACACATTGTCCTGGGACCATGAAACAGGTATGAGCAATGAAAAGTGCTAAGAGTTGAGTCTCTCTAGTGGTAGCTCCTTAAGTTCTTCATACCAAGCTCCAAAGAACTTTCCTGATGTCCTTGGTCTTTGCTAAGATCCAAATGTTTAGTTCTGCTAGTACGGAATCTACCCACTCTCTTTCCCCTCGAGTTAGCCATTTGAGGAGTTAGATCCTTAGATTCTAAAATCTACCCAGTCTTTTTGCTACAAATATCCTTTCCCCTAACACCTGAGTTAGCAATGGGGGTTATATGCCTTCACACAAAAAATGCCAACTGTAACATCATGCTACCCTCTGTGAGAATAGGATAATACTGACATACAGGCACAGAGCGTAATGACATACTGTTTACCTTCGCCCACACCTCCAACCCAAGGAAAAATAACCAAGTAGTCTCTACCACCATACAATAACATTGGCTCTTAAAGACAATTGCGATAAATGTCTTAACAGTGTGAAAACGGCCCCATGCTGACAGCTGGGAGCTGAAACAAATTTCTCACTTAGATTCTCTCTTCTTTAAGGTCAAAAACAATAAGACTGTGGGCCTAAGGGAAGCACTAAATGGCCACAAAAGACAGGGGCTTGCCCTCTTCTACAGCAATGCTTAGAGAATCTCGGTGGAACATGCTAAGGGCTGTTTTGTCACAGAAACAATCCATGAGAGCCACTCAGGAATAGTGCCTCGGCGAGAAGGGCCAGCAATGCTGTGTTGACAAATAAGTAAGTTCAAGGATATGGTTCCCAGCAAGACTGGGCTAGGGTAAGGCTCTATCCACTTACACCACCTAAAACTTGCCCTTTAAGCTTGTTCTTAACAAGCAGGCCCCATGAGCCAAAGGAAGCTGTCAGTAGATGCTGTGACCTGTACTCCCTAGAAATCTAAGCCAGGAAAGCACAGATTAAAGCAAAGACAAAGAGAGAAAAGCTGAGGTCCAAGAGAGCAAACTAGGAAGCCACCAAAGCCAAGAGAAATTTAAAAAGAAATGCTTAAAATAAAAAATATTCCTTGTTCTCAGCAATAGATATGCCAGAGAAAGTGGTATCACATGAAATCTGTTGAAACAAAATCATTTCTAAACAATGAAAGGTGTTTGTTCTTTGTAGCAAGCCTAGAATGACCTCTTTGGAAACACAAAATTATTCCAAATAGCAAATCATCCCTTCCAAGTTTTTTATCCATCTCTAGTTTCTTCCTTCTATCCATTTCCACAGCTAAATTTTATACTTGTCTTCTATCCACTAACTTTTAACCTAATTCACGTTCAGGCAACCAGAATGGAGAATAGAAAATACGAACCTGAAGAAATATTTCTGTCTTCCAGATTCAAATCTTTCCCCAACACTATCAGTGCCCTTTCTTTTCTTGGATGACTCTGGTGACAATCCTCCTTCCCTGTCCCCTGGATCTTCTCTCCTGCTTTATCTTTTTCTCTCTCTTCCTCTGTCTCCCAAGTTCTATCTTTCTCTCTCTATTGGCCTCCCCACAACACACACATACACAGCCTACAGATTAAATAGCAGGCATTTGGAGTTTCCCTTCTCCCACTCCTTCTGGGAACAGAAGAGGCCCTATCATAATGCAACTCAAATCTGGAAAGGAGCCAACCATTCTCTAGTACAGTATAGCTCCTTCAGAAATAAGGGATCATTCTTATATGTAAGTCCCAGGGAGAAATGAAAATGTGCATGCCGTATAAGAAAGGCAGGAGAAAATGCCACTAAAAGTTGATACATAAAACTTTGTTCAGTGGTCTGTCAACCTGACATGGTGTTTTTTATTTGCTATTTAAAGGCACACTCCTTTTGGTACAGTGATACTTGCTGAGTGCGTACAGATCCTTGGAAGTCTCCAGGGGCCCTATCCTGTGACTGAGTGTACAACTCACCATCTGCTGGATTCCCTTACTGCCAGTCCTTAGCTGACTTTCTTGGCTGGAGACAAAGAAACCTGACATGCATTCCCACAAGCCCATTTCTCCAACTCATGGAGGATGGGTAACCTCAATGGATGGCACTGTCCATGCCAGGACTTACTCAGTATCTGAATAGGGGGTGTCCAGAAAGCTTGCCCCCCTAAGTTGCTCACTAAATTATCATGGCACTACACACACTTACCTGCGTGAAGATGGAGGATGGCAGCACTAGCTAGGCAGGGTTGGGGAAGAAAAGGACAGGTATGTCTGGAGTGCCAGGAGGCAGGAAAATGAAGGAGCCTAAAACTCCCCCACCACCACCACCAGGGATACAAGTACACCCAGCATGAGTTGAGACTTTGATCTCTGCCCCCCCCCCAAGTTATGCCCCAGTGTGTCTCATCAGACTTCACTTAAAAAACACAAACTCAAAGATTAAAATTATTCATAATTTCCAGACAGTGACTAGAACAGGAAACCCCAAGCAAGGGTTACCCTTCTAAGCACATATGTGACAAGTCCATGAATCTGGCCCTTCCTGGAGGTAAACCACTGTGTCAACATCTTACCCCATCCTTTTGATCACCCTTATATATGCAACCACCGCCTAATAACCCCGTGTCCAATTTTGATCCCATTAAATCCATAATCCCTTCTGTTAATAAACTGTTCTTTCCAAAACACAAGTCAGATTATGTCATCCTTCTACTTGAAGTCTTTCAATAGTTTTTTCTCTTGTCTTCAGGATACAATTGCACAAAGTTGCAGAAAACAGAAACTACACTACCTATTTGAAGCAGAAAGAGTTCCTCTCCAGGGCATTACATGCTTATAGATTTAGGTAGAAGGGCTGCAGGAGTGGGCTATAGCCCAGATGTCCAGAATGGTTTCCCACCAAAGGCACTGCTGCCTAGATGCACAGAGAACAGAGAGGCTTCCATCCAGTCAAGCTGTTGACGTGCAAATATATTGCTATAGCTGTGATTGCAGGATCAGGAAATCACTGCCACTGCAACAGACCCTCAATATTCAGAAGAGCTGGAGATTAGACTTCTGGGAAAATGCAAAGTCCATACCACCACCTTGCCAGCAGACATAGCTAAAATTAAGAAACTGGAATGCACTTCCTCTTTCCAAGTTTCATAGACCCTCCAATAGGTGGAGGCAATCTACTGTCAGAGTGTCCAGAAAGTTAAATTTTTAGATTTTCAAGCTTTGAGGCAGAGTAATAATGCTCACTACATGAAGGTTAGAACTGGAGAAAGCAACTTCCCTTATGTATCCCAAATATTTCAATATTCACAAAGACTAGAGATTAGACACTGTGAACAGAACAAAAGCTCCACCATCATACTTGTGGCGTAATCCCGGTGTCTGATCTCTCACTCTTTGTGAGTATTAGGACTATCTTTTCAGTCTCCCCTTGTTCTGTCTGTGTACCCTCAATCCGGCCATGCTAGTGACTGGTATTTCTGCAAGCGGGCTAAGCTACCTTTGCTTACAATATTCTTGGAATACTTTTTTCTTCATTTTCAGTCTGTGAAACTACCATTCATTCAATGTGACACACTTCACTTCCTCTGAAATTCCCAATCAGAAGTAATCATTTCCTTCTCTCTGTATCCTTTAACCATTTATTGTATACCACAGGCACTAAACCTGCTCATGTTGGGTGTCAGTGTTGGCATACTCCCGCTAAACTGAGAGACCCATGATGACAAGATTGTCTCGTTTTTATATCCCTTTCCCCCAGCTCCGGGTCTAAAATACACAACCAATATGTATTAACACAGTCAATCTTTTGAGCAGAGCTAGAATTCTCTCATAGCAGACTTACTCATAAAGTGAGGTAAACCAATATATGCTAATAAATTTACAAACAGATTATGAATGCTGAATCCATTAGAGCAGAATGAAGTAATTAAAGAGCAGAAAAGATTGGTATCTCATAGTAAGGGAATAATATAAAGTATAAAACCTCTCTTGCTCTCTTTTCTCAGAGGAGTCTAGAATATAGAACTCATCAAGCTTAAGTACCAAACAGAAGCAAGTCAAGTGTCTAACCTGTCATTTATATATCTCCCTCTTGTGGTAATTAGAGAGACTTCATTTTCTTTTACAGTAGTCATAATTGGAATTTAATAGAAACAAGGCACACTTCATTTAAAAGAAAAAAACCTGCAACATTCATGTGATTTGAAGTAAATTAATCAAACAAGTTTTGGTTATCTGTGTCTACTTATGGTCTTTGTTATGAACGATTTAGACAAGAATATACAATCAACCCGTGAACGGGTTGGAACTGCATAGGTCCACTTGCTCACAGATTTTTTTTCAATCAAACAGGGATAGAAAATACAGTATTCACGTGATAGGAAACTCACATATATGGAGGGCTGACTTCATTTACACAGGTTTTGCAGGACCTGGCTATGCTTGGATTTGGGTAGACATGGGAGATCCTAGACCCATGGGATAACTATACATGAAATATTCTGGTAGGGCCCTTCCCCGTGGTGACATCGGGTACTTGATTCATTTTCTTTTTCAGGAAAGACATATTTCAATAAATATGCAGGGGCAGGTGTCAAGTGTTTTATGATGTGAAGATACAGATTCTTTAATAGAACATTTTTCTCTGAGAAAATAAGATTATTTCAGTGTCATATCTACTCCCTTTGGAAATTCAGCCTTTCAGGCAGACTATTAAAATAGATTTGCATCCAATATGAATAGTCCTTTAGAAATGACCACAGGAAAATGTTGTTTTGGTAACGGCCAAGTCTATACTCCAGGAAGCCATGGAAAATCACCTCTGCCAGCCCAGGGTCTTCTTTGTTAGAATTTATCTATTGTACCTAAAACTTTTGTTCAAAAATATTTATTAACTGCCTACCATGTTTAAATGCACTTTCTAGCACAGAAATAAAATAAACCAAGATCTTGCCCTCAAGAGGCTTGCAACCTAGTAGAAGATAGAAGCCATGAGTCCAATAACCATAATATGAGGAAAACAATAGATAAAAAATTTGGTACTTCTTAAAGTAAGAGAGTTATATGCAGGATATTTTTTAAAATAAGTTTCCCTCTTCCTTAAGACTCTGAAATGCTATTTTGGAAGAACATTCCAAGTGATTCTGACATGTATATCTGTCCTCTTTAAGGACCACTGAAGAAGGAAGAGTTCAAAGGATGTAAAGAAGATTTACTGGATGGGGGAGAAGTGATTAGGTGACATTGAGAAGGAAGTGACAAGTTTACCTATGGGTAGTCCTGTGAAACAGGAGTACAATCTCCAATATCGCCAAGGATCAGCAGGCAATGTAAGAAAAGCAATCCAAGCCAAGTTGATGTGAGGGACTGCTGGAAACTATGGCAAGCTGGAAAACACTTGTTCCTTTTCATGTGAAATAGGCACTTCTCAGCTCCAGCCAACTCCTCCATATAGGAGAACAATACTAGTGCAGCTGTGTTTTCCTTTTTTATCAAGAGATACCCAAAATTCAGATTTTTGTGTGGATTTGACAATTCAAAACAGTTTCAAGAACTTTGTATCTACACAGTACTTGGGCAACATCAAACGTGTGTACAGGTAATATTTGGCTGCTAGACTACTGACCATTCGTTGAACTGCTACTCTTTCAGCCTGCCTGCTGGATGCTAGGGAACCTACAACATTCTTGCCTGCAAAGTGCCTCCAGTTCAGAGAAAACTAACAGGAAAATAGATGATAACTAACTACCATGCAGCCAGAGTCTCACAGGATGGTGAGAGTACAAAGGAAAGGATCCCTGCTGCTGAGGAAAGGATCCTTGCTGATTACGAAAAGCTTCAAAGAGGACGTGACACATGAGTTCCATCTAGAACAGCAGTTCTCAACCTGGGGGTCGTGACCCCTTTGTAACAATGAAAATACATCACGGCATTAGGAAGGTTGAGAACCACTGATTTAGAAGAATGAGTAAGCATTTTCCAGGTAGATGGCTGGAAACAGATGGCAAAAAGATAGCGTTTGTAAAAAGCTCTGAAATATGAAAGTCTCTCTCCCCAGGAAGATGATAAACTCCACCACAGCAATACAGTTCTTTGTTTCCTTTTAATACACTTTTTCCTACACTCCTACACTGAGCATAGAAGACCATCTATAAATACTTCTTGACAAATTATGAGGCTCAAGGATATGATATAAGTTAACAGTGAATAGTTCTCTTTAGTCATCTGTAGGAATTATCATAATCTCCATAAAGCTCCAAACCCTTGATTGGTTAAGCTCTTAAATTAGGTAGAAAAAGGGGTTTAGAGATCATGAAATCTCTTCCCAAAGCTACATGTAGCTGACCAGGTTGATTATCTAGTAACAGGAAATTCATATTCTTCACACTGCTCTCTGCTCCTCTTTTATTCTTTTTTGGTCTTGTTCTCTGATTAGATTGCCTCCACCAGAAAATCAGTTAGGAACAGGTCTCAAGCACATCCACCTGGCTACACATTAATAGCTGTGAGACAAGAGCTGAAAGAGGGCACGTTAGACTCATTGATGATTTCTGCATTCTGAGAATTTTGGCCATTATAGTCTTCTGGTCTCCTATTACTATGGATACATCGGCTCAGCTAAACATTTCAAAGTCCAGGAGGATGGATGCTTCAAACTGCCCTGTTCACAAAGGGGTATTGAGTTGCATCTCTCTTTACCACAGAAACTAGCACTTCTAAGCGGAAACACACTTCCTTCACTTAGGTTCTAGACAACTGCTACCAGTTCCCATGAGAACTGATAAGGCTAAGCACTCTGTAAGAGGAATGGATGCGATTTCAAACTGGGCTTGTCTTCAAGTAACAGAGTTCTGAAATTCATATGAATTTTGTTTATGAGCAAGGAATGGAAATAGGAAGATACATGGCCGCACAATGTACTATGGGGAAATGCTAAGAAATGGTCCAAAAATGTAAGAGGCGAATGTAATTTTCTTCCCCAGTTTTCCAAAGACTTGAAGTCTATCTGGGTTAAGGGAACAAAAGGAAAAAAATTTCTTTCCCAAACTATGTATTTCTTAGTTCATAAATCTCATTCAGGAAAAATATTTTTCTCCCTTACTATTCCCTCCCTAAACCCCAATTTATATAGTCCTCTGAAGTTTTTCTCAACATCATTTACTAAATATATCATGATGTGCTCTTTCCCTGAGGCACCCATTTCAAGAGACACCTTCCCCCAATCTGGGGATTTCTCAAATAAATCACTCCATTTGGACTTTCTTCCCTCAATATATTTAGTGCTGTAAACACATTGTGGAAGGTTATAAAAGCTTAAATTCTGCTTTGAAATGTCAACAACTTAGGGGTGTAAGCTTAAGGTGCAGAATGACTCCTCAGGGCAAAGTCAATCAACTCCTTGGTTTGTTGAGTCTCCAGAACTATTTTACAAATGTTTTTATTAAATTAATAGCCCTCCTCCTAAGAAAAAGCTATGCCAAGCACTTTTCCCTTCAAGTGGTTTTAGAGGAGAATTCAGTCCATACTTTTCTGTCCTGTTTAAACTTAGATCACTACAAGGTTTAAGCACTTCTTGTCCCAAAGCCAAACCCTTAGCTATCTATGTAAACATAAATCAATATTGAAGAATGAGAACTTGTTGGAGACACAAATTCTCACATTTGAGGCAAAGTTATATTGTGAAAACAGCATGTCTCTCTAGTTTCTGTTTAGCAAACCCTGGGCAGTGGGCCAAATATGACCCATGGGTTGTTATATATAGCCTGTGAGTTCAGGATGGTTTTTATGTTTTTAAAGAGTTACACAATAAATAAATATATAAATAAATAAAAATAAACCATGAAAGAATAATATGCAACACTGAATGTATCATTTTAGGTCCATATAGCCCTTTACAGAGAAAAAAAGTACAATGACCCTTAATCTAAGCACATAGTTGTTTAGGTCCTTATCAAATTTCTAAACACAGTTAACATTTATCTATTTTTATATACACAAATTATACCATAAACATCACAGAAATGGGAGAAAGCTGTTTTACATTTGATTTTAATATGTGATACATATTACAAATTGTCTTAGTTTGACTTCACCCACATGCAGACTGTGAATCAAAGATACTAGTGCAAGGGCTGGGCACAGTGGGTCATGCCTGTAGTCCTAGCACTCTGTGAGGACAAGGTGGAAGGACCGCTTGAGCTCAGGAGTTCAAGACCAGAATGAGCAAGAACATGACCCTGTCTGTACTAAAAAAAAATAGAGAAAATTATCTGGGTGTGGTGGTAGGCACCGTTAATCCTAGCAACTGGTGAGGCTGAGGCAAGAGGATCACCTGAGCTCAAGCATTTGAGGTTAATGTGAGTTATGATGATGATGATGCCACAGCACTCTAGCCTGGGCAACAGAGTGAGACAGAGACAGGGAACTCCAGCCAGTACAGGGTAGATGCCTCAGTTTCTCCATAGGAGAATTGAGGGAGCTGGGTATAGACACATCAACTCTCACCAGCTCTTGATTGAAAGCAGCTCCGAGAAACTTGTATTTCTCTAGATCTTCTAGCTTGAGGCCAGCAAAGTAGCCTACAGTCACCAGCGAAAGCCTTCAATGGATGCAGGGGTGATTGTAAGCTATATCCCCAACAGGCTAGAATTTCAGAAAGGGCAGGAAGCTTGCTAGTAATGGCTAGCTTATAAGTAAACTAGCTGACTTTTCTTTGTTCCAACTCACTCAGCTTACTTCTTAATTTTCCTCTTTTTCTGGGGGTGCTTTCCCTTGCCAAGAATGGGGTTTTTGGTCCCCATTCTCCCTGCATTTTGGAGTAATGGAACCATTAATATGTCCCCCTGTAGAAATGTTCTCCACCAAGACAGTCTCTAGTTCAGTAGAAACTAAAGTTGTGAGAGTAGGAAGCAAAAATTCCCTACATAGGTCACTGGCGATGATGGTAAGGGAGTCATTCCTTCTTCCGCATCTTGCTTTTCAATCCATGTTCTCTAATTACAGAGGACACAATGCCATATAATGGACATTAGTTCAAAATACAAAGGGTGCCAAAAAAAATGTATACACATTTTTAAAAAGGAAAAACTGTAGTAAAATTATAATACTCAAGTCATGTTTGACTTCTGCAATTACCAGAGATATAAGATACAATATGCAAGATAACAAACATTATCAATGTATACTGAGCATTACAATTTTAATACAGTTTTTTCCTTTCTTAAAATATGTATAAATTTTTTTGACATCCTCTGTGTATGTCACACCATGAAAGAAAGTAGCCCAACCCTAAAGGGTGCATTTGCCCAATTGATTCCTTAGGTATCCCTTAAGAAGGTGCTGCAACAGTTCTACCAGGCATGGTATATATTAAGGTCTGTGGATCTCCTGCTGGTAAGGTGCTCATTGTCACATCTTTTTTCCTGAAATATGGGTCGCTTGATCCAAGGTAATGTGGGATTCTGTGATGATAAATCAAAAAATAAGCCCATGATCATTCTGGGTCATCAGACAGAGGAACCAAAAAAGTCACTGTACACAGTGAAGGCAAACCCATACGTAAGGCAATACCAATACAAGAATGAACGAATTTCTTCCCTCTCCATGTATGAGGAGTCTAATGTAATCAACTTGACTTTTGATTTTTTTCAAAGAATGGTACCACATTAAAAGACCAGCACTGTGCGGGCTTCCCATACAATTGGAGATATTTTTATCCACCTGATTAATGTAACTCCAAGCTTGAATCATTGTACACAGTTATGACTCAATAAAAAATAATTAAAAAAAAACAAACAAACAAATTATCAGGGTAAACCATTGGAAATTTTCATCTTTTAAGTCAAAATTTATCACTATCAAAATTTTATATAGTTTAAACCTGGTGTGAAAAGTACACACCCATTGTGTAAAAGTAGTGCAATTGACTGCTTTTACCTACATACTTTACAGAAGTTGCAGAGAAAGCTGAGGACTAACTTGGGTATGTATTCAAGTCTTTCTCCCAGGTAAGCTGGATTTAGGTTAGGTACCTATGTCACCAGGATGATGGTATACAGAAGAAAAAGTATTATCTTTTCCTCACCTATCATTGGCAATGGCTAAGAACCCATAACAAACGGCAGATTAACAAGAAAAAAGTATATAACATTATTTATTTTTGAGACAGGTCTTACTTTGTCACCTTCAGTAGAGTGCGGTGGCATCACAGCTCACAGCAACCTCCAGCTCTTGGGCTTAAGTGATTCTCTTGCCTCAGTCTCCCAAGTAGCTGGGACTACAGGCGCCTGTCACAAGGCCCAGCTATTTTTATTGTTGTTGCAGTTTGGCTGGGGCTGGGTTCGAACCCACCACCCTCAGTATATGGGGCCGGCGCCCTACTCACTGAGCCATAGGCACCACCTGAAAGTATATAAGATTATTTAATGTTCTTGGCATGGGAGCCTTCAGAAATGAAGACCAATGAAACAGGGAAACCTGTATATTTTTATGCTTAGATTTGAGTGAGAGCGGCCAGTTGAGCAAAAGTATGCTTGGACAAAGGGCGTATGATCTAATAGAAATAAATCAGGGGGCACTTGGCAAGGCCTGCTTGTTCAGATTCTTCTGTGTCCCTAGGTCTTTAGAAATAAGGGCATTTCCTTCCTCCATGTATTGAGAGGACCCCTCTGGAATTAGGGTCTTATGATCTACTGTTGAGGAAGATCAGCTTGGCTTCATACCTGCTGCAGAGGGGAAGGGCAAGAGGAAGGTGAGAGTTACCTTCCTGCTTCTCCTGTTGTCTCAGATGGCAAGATGGCCCATCTACTGGGGTAGCATATCTCAACCCAGTCAATGGCCATTCCTTATTGTAAGCTGATGAGAAGTATCTTTACCTGAATCAACTAGAACATTCCAGAAGATCTGCCATTTTCCAAAGCAACATCCCAGGCTCTGGAAATCTATAGGATAATTTAAAAATACTACATGGTATCTAATAATTCAGAGAAGGTCATTTTTGAAAGGATTTAATGTAATCACTGGCCTAGTATCTCTCCTGCTGTCATGTGAGCAAAACCATATTAGAGTAAAAAGTACTTTTCTGATAAGAAAGTGAAAAGTAATTTGATGAACTAGAGGTTCATCATTTGGATCTTTTATTCTCCCAGTGGTTTTCTTTGATTGTTAATCATTACAACTTATATTACGAAATACTGATCACCTGTGCTTTTAAATGCATTTGCTTTTCTTTTGAGTTCCTCTGGAAAAGAGGTAAAGTTAGAAGGAAAGAAATTTTAAACAAGTATAAAAGCTAGCTAAGCTTTCCATTTTTTGAGTGCTATTTTACTAGGATTTTAAGCAAAAACGTTTTAACTTTATAAAGCAAATGTGTCTCTTCTTAAAATATCAAACCAGAACGCCCAAATAGTATTTCAGTATTTTCAGCTGGATGACAGCCAGGTTTTCTTTTCTTTTTTTAATTAAATTTCCCAATACTCTACTACTTAGTTCTTTGGAGCCAGAGCCATGAAAATATTTAAGGCAACAAAATGTAAGCACAAAAGGTTTGTATCTATAGTTTGTGCATGAACAGCATTGAGAAATGACAGCAGAGCCACTGGAAAGAACAGAAATTAGAAAAATAGAACCCAAGCACCGCTAAAGTGTCACAGCAAAGGGACCTTTTGTGAAGGGGTGTAAATGCTCTCAGCACCACTTAATAACTGATATTATCATGATGACCTGAAATAGCAGGTAAACATTAAATTATGTTACACATATTTGTTTTAAAGAAAGCAGGATGTGTCCTAAGTAGTGAGTAAGCACTCACTAGGCCAGGACAAAAAAATTGAAGGGCCATTGTTTTTTAAAAAATACTATTTGGTCAGTAAATGTAGCAAATGCAACTGATGTAAGTTTTGTTTTATTATTTCTCAATTACTGAGGGATTCTCTTTGAGGCAGCCAGAATTTCAGAAATTACATTCCCTAGCACCCCACGTGGTGGCATCGATTGTATTGCCATGCCACTTCTGAATCTGTATTGTTCATGGCTTACAAGTTAATTCAATCAAAATATATTTTGTTTATTAAGTAGTGCTTAATATTAAATCTTTTAAATAGAGATTTGTCTCTTGTGGGGGAAAGAAACAGCAGTGCTTTTAGAAACACATGCAACCCAGATGTCTTTAATTCCACCCGTATTTTGACTTCGATGTCTGTTGTGAAGGTCTGAGGACCCCATCACTAGTCAGGTCAGCGTCCTCCCCGGTTGGTCCGAGAATTCCCAGGTGCTCACGTTCTCTTATTGATGACTTGTCCTCCAATATGCCTGTTTCCTCTCAGTTACCATGACTGGTGCTTACTCCAATTTGCTTCTGTCCCTAAACCCACTGTATCATGAAACCCCAGAAACTCAAGGATATTGTGTGAAGTAGACATTTCTTGGAGATTTGATGGCAGCAGAGGAAGATTATAGCACAAAGCAGGGCACAGTTTAAGATTAAAAATCAGATGATTCTGAATAAATTTCATTAGCCAACCTGGCCAAAGAGTGTCTCTTTTTGTCTTCTTTTGTGTCATTTCTCCACCAAAATACATGTTCCTGTTTCTTTTTTAATTACTCCATCACGGTCCTTTTCTAGTTCATTCTTTTCCAAATGCATTTGTTAAAAAAAAAAAAAAATTCTTCCTCTCAAGCAATGTAGAACTGAAAATTCAAATCTTTTTCTTATCCAGATCTGTTGGGTTCCCTTTTCACCTCAAACTCTCCCATCCAGACTCTTCCTGAGACCTCTCTTTATCGTAAGCCTGAAGGTCAATGTATGTACTTAAAACAAATGAGCAAGATCTAAAAAGAACTTTATTCATAAGAGGAAGGCTCTGTCCTAGATAAGGGCTCACCAGAGAACTTTCTGCATCGGTGCTTAGGATTGTCTGCTATCCTAGGGGTGTCCAACCTGCGACCTTTGGGCCACGGGCAGATTATCTGAGGCCTGTTTTGCTTAACTTTGGTGTCCAATATCACGTAATTTATTCACAGACCTTTTTGTTCCTTATCTTTTTTTTTTTTATTTTTTAGTGTTTTTAAAGTGTGGCCCAAGACAACTCTTCTTCCAACGTATGGTGGGGAAAAAAAGGTTGGCTACTCCTAGTAGACAATCAACTCAAAGCACAACCAGATTTAAAAATACCTCCCTCCTTTCTCAACACAAAGAAATTGTTTTCAGTGCATTGCATTAGTACAATTTTCGTTAGCTGTTTCTTCTTAGCAACAGCCAGAGCAGAGATTTAAATGTTTTATAGATTAATTCATTTCAGCCACCAGCCCTGCCCTCCCCACAACACAAATCCTAGTCTGGGCTATAGCCCCTTTTTCTCACCAAAGGGACTTCATTGTATCTGAGGCCAGCCACCCTGATGGAGTCCCT
Source organism: Perodicticus potto (assembly GCA_963574655.1). Classification (NCBI taxonomy): domain Eukaryota; kingdom Metazoa; phylum Chordata; class Mammalia; order Primates; family Lorisidae; genus Perodicticus; species Perodicticus potto. Next base: position 10,286 of record CAUYRH010170222.1, on the reverse strand, counting down.
TTCTCTGGCAAAGTCTTGGTCTTTACACTTGCTTCCTCCACCTTCCACCCTACACAAACACACAAAGGGAGACAGTTTGTGCTTACAAGTGCTGCCTGGAACACCGAGACAACTGTTGGAGTTGCCAGACCCAGAGGAGTATCAGAATTCAGGATCAGTAAAAACGCCAAGTAGGGCAGAGTGGGACTTTGGCCTCTTTCCAAGGCTGTTCTGAAATCAAATTGTGAGCTAGCACATGGAGATGGGGAAAGCCCAGGCAACCTACACTCCACATGCTGTTCATCACCAAGGCAAAGCATTTTCCAAATACGGTTTCTAAAAAGTTAAAAACACAACCCTTACATAAAGTATTTTGATTGGAAAATTTATTTCACTTCTCACTCTGGATCTTAACAGGATGATAAAGCTTGTTCGGAGGGCCGTTGAGCAGTAGAATTTTATATAGTCAGGAAAAGAGAGCTAAGTAAATTGTCAATTAGATACAAAGCCAGTTAATGCTCTATAAGGCAATAAAACTATAACCTGTTATGAAGTTGTCTTCTTCTACTAGACATAAGTCATATGCATCTTTGTAGTACAACAAAAAATTTGTTACTTATCTATTTAATGTCAAAGAATAATACAAAGCAAAGGTACATTCTTCTGTAGATATAAGTCATTCACTGGTGGGCCTCTTAAACAGTGCTCCCATATAATATTGAAAAGATATATAGCTAGCTTTTTGAGCTTAGTTTCAAATTTGAATAATTTAAATTGTACAATAGAATCAAGGATATACTTGTATTTATATTAAAGGATAGAGTCATCACGATAATTATGATAATATTAGTTTTTCAACTCTTAGAATGAACATAAAGGTAGACAAACATTTAATTATTATTGACAAAATAAAATATAGACAAGATGTTGCCTTTGTCTGTGTAAAGTTGGGTGCAGACAGGCATTGGAAGGCAAAAGGTCACGAAACAAAAATCACAATAATTTCAAATTAGGGGTTGGGGAGAAAACAATAGGGAAAATGGAGTTAAATTTCTGTGTTTTTGTCCCAGGGAACCTATTATGTGCATGGCACGTGGTGGATAATGAGTTCGCTTAGTATCTTATCACCAGTTCTGCTTTCTTTAAGGCCCTGTCTCTGCTGGAATTGGACATAAAAAACAAAACAAAAAAAAGTTTTGCTATCACATTATTATCCACCAAATTAAGTACAGGCTTCTCAGTTTGAAACTCTAGGTCCTGGGCATGCAGCTCCTGCAGCCCTTGGCCCTTACCCATCCAGTCGTGATGGAGAAGGTGGTGGGTGTGTTCCTCTAGGGGTGGGAAGGGAAGAAGGGGGAGCAGATGAGGGGAATGACCCTGGAAGACTCAGGGAGGAGGCTGCTTTCACTCTCAGTCTTGATTGATGTGTCCTTCAACCAATCAAAGCACGGCTACGATGAGGGGCGCCGTCAGGGCTTCTGTGAGAGTGTGGGGGTGACAGCACATTGTGTTAGGGGAAAGAGACTTGTCCCCCTGGGGGCAGAGGGGAGGGGGTGGAGTATAGCGATGGAGCTACAGAGAGGGGCAGTGTCCATACCATAAATAGCCTTACTTACCAGCCCACGGCCTTGGCATGAGATCCTGAAAGCTTAGGGAGCCTTTGATGGGTTTTCAGCAGAGGAGTCGCAAGTTCTGGATGATAAATAAGTGGATGTGGCTGGATTAGTTGTGTGAATATTGTGGGAGGGTTGTGGTGGGATTGATGCACCCAATGGACAGTTGGTCAGATGCACAGAGGCAAAAAAAAGGGGAGATTGTGAGTTCAGAAATGAATTCGAGAATTTTCTGATACGGTGGATGTAGGTCAGGGAGAGTAAGGTGTGCAGGTTGAGGTTGGATTTCTAGCACTGGAAGCTGGACAGCTTCGACGCAAGGCCAAGAGAATGCCAGAGAAGAGGGTACGCGCCTAGAGTCACCTACATTCCTCCTCTCCCTGAAATGGGGAGGGGAGGTGAAAGCAGTGTTTATCATTAAATCTCCTATAGTACCTGAGAAGCCTTTTGCATACACTAGGAATCACTTAAGTAATTAGTGGGCATAAAAAATGAGTTGATTGACATAACATTCATGAGATTTTCTCATTTACTGTGTGAAAACATTTTTGATCAGCATTTAGAAGTTCAGATGAAAATATCTCAGATTGTATGTGAAGCCCGCACACTGTACTCCATGAGTACACAGCTATGATTCAATTAAAAAAAAAATGAGTTGAGCAGAAAGGGAACTGACCTTAATAAATGCTCCAAGAGGATGAACAAATGGGTTCATTCTCCTCCCAGCCATCCTCTCCTGGACTGCTGGCACCCTGGTGGGGTTGAAGAACAGGGTCCTCACAGCTACAGGCTTCTACCGTGTGGCCCCCCAAGCAGGTAATGCTGCATCTTCAGGGAGGAGGATTTTTTTTAAAGCAATATTGAAGTACTCTTTCAGAATAGATGCCACATACATGGGTCATTACAAAAGTTTTGAGAGGCACAAAAATGAAGAAACGTAAAATCCACAAGGATGGAAACAAATGGAGCCCTCTCAGCAACACCTATAAGTCCAACAACTTGAACTTGCCCAGGTAACTCAGAAAGAATGCTGTCAACTGTGCTTCTTGGAAGTGAAATAACGGACCATAAATAACACAGTCTGTCTCAAAACTTTTGTATTTACCTACATACCTAGACTTTTCTAAAAAAAATTTGTAGAGGATCTCTCACCTCTTTCCCTACCAAGGGAATCTTAGAAGGCAAACTCAGGTGTTTGAAGGGTGAGGTTTGAATCACAGCCAGTTGCCAGAAGCCCCGCCTCCACTCTGAGCCTCAGAATCAACTGAAGAGCTTTTCATAAAGACAGATGGCCACTTCCTTCTGAGATTTTATCTGAGTGGTCTCCTGTGGAGCTCAGGGATCAACAGCTAGAAAAGAAAAATCTCAGGTGAATCTAAGGTGCAGCCAGTGGTGACAAAAGCTGTCCTAAAGGGTTATCTTTTGGAACACTGTTTTTGCTGAGTTCATTGGACGATGATCTGTGAGTAAGTTATCGATCAATCTAAGTGGAAGGTGATAACTGAGGATTCAGGAGTCTGAACTGAAAGTCTGTTTATGTAGAAAGATTTGAACCAAAAAATCCCCCCAACATTTAGAATATGCTAATTATAATGGGGGTAAGATTGTATATTATTTATAGGTACACATCATGTTTGTATATTGTGTGAATTATATTGAAATCCTTTGGCTACAACAACCTATGTAATGACAATGTTAAACAACCTTGAGAACAACTGATCCTTTAATGATTCAGAAATGTACTTTAAGTCTTACCAGAGGCAGCATTAGTTATATCAGTTACATTATTAAGTACTGAGGGAACAAATGAGGAAGATTTTGTGGGCCTTTTTTTTTTTTTCTTGAGATGGAATCTCTTTTGCCTAGACTGCCATGGCCTCAGCCTAGCTCACAGCAACCTCAAACTAATGACCTTAAACAATCCTCCTGCCTCAGCCTCCCAAATAGCTGGGACTACAGGCACCTGTCATCATGCCCTGACAGTTTTTCTATTTTTAGTAGAGATGGGGTGTCTTACTCTTGCTCAGGCTGGTCTCCAATTCCTGAGCTCAAGGAACCCTCCCACCAGAGCCTCCTAGAGTGCTAAGATTAAAGGAGTGAGCCATCATGTCCGGCCAACAAGTATTTTTTTAGATAAAATTTCGAGTAAGTTGAATAACATAGAATGTATTTCTTAGAGTCATTACCAGTTACAGCTTAAACATTGTATGTTTTCTTCATGCATATTGCCAGCCAATGCTCTACATGGCTGAGATAAAGCAGCAAAGAAGACAAAGTCTCAGGAGTGGACAGTCTAGAGGCAGGCATGGACAGTATATCAGAAAGTGTAGAAATGAGCAATGAAGTTTCCAGTAATGTTAAATACTTTTCATATTATCTTCAGAGAGACAGGAAGACCCTCAGGAGTAGGGGAGGAGCATTGCAGCGGGTTGGGTGGTCAGGGAAGGCTTTCCTTAGGAGTTGACATTTGAAGTAAGAGCTGGACAATTAGGAAGAGCCAGTTTGGCCAAGAACTAAGGGAAAAGCATTCCCAGAGATGGAAACAGCAAATGTACGGCCCAAACAGTATTGGCAGGTTGAAAGAGCAAGTCGACCTGGTCATCATGAGACATGGTCATCATGAGAAGTGGTCATCGTGGGTGGGGATGTGGTCGGAGAAGTCTAAAGGTAAGCAGAGGCCCTGCTGCAGAGTGGCAGTTCTCAACATGTGGTTCTCAATCCAGCATCCTGGGCACAACCTGAAATCTTACTGGAGATGTACTTTTTTGGGCCCATCCCAGAGACCTACCAAATCAGAAACTCCAGGGATGGGCCCAGCCAAAGGTCTTTTAACAGCCCCTTCAAGGAAGTCCAGTGCATACTCAAGTATGAGAATAAACAGTGTAGAACCAGCCAAGGAGCATGGATTTCATTCTGATTGCTGTAGGAAGCCACTGTCAACAGATTCGTGATCTGATTTACATAGTGGAGATAGTTATTCTGGTAGCTTTACAGAGATGATTTGTAATGGAGGCCAAAGGCGTAGAGAACAGGATTTTAAGGAAGGCAGAGTCTTAATCCTCCCTCTGATTGGCTATCTCCATAGGTAATGTTTTAACATCTCTGTGCTAGAGAATAGGGGATGTTGAGGCAGGAAGTTCTGAAGAGGATCAGTTTTCCAGTTGAAGTGTCTATGATTCTGCACCTCCCTGCCTTTCTTGTCATCACAGCTGTGTGACTTCTTCCTGATGGGATAAGAAAGCTAATGCCGGGCATCTGGGCACTCCTGGTTGGCCTGAACACTGAAACAATCCAAAGCAGTAAGAGCTAGTGTCAGCCAGGTCTTAGCAAAAACACCCAGGCCTGTTCCTTCCCTTGGACCAGCCTTTGAAATAACAGTGCTGATAATGTTATCTGGGCTCTTGTGACCCCAAAGCTCAGAATTCACTTTCATCCAAGCATGAGACATTTAAGGAAAGGTCTACGTGGCTGGGAAAGTCCTGGAAAGTAGGTGGACTTGAAGACAAAAGAGTCTGGTTTGAGCCTTGATCCTGACATTTACAAGTTACGACCTCGAGCAAGTCCCTTCACCTGTCTTGACTAAACACTAGTCTCATCTCAGATGGGAACAATGTACCTGCACCAATGGATCCCAGCCATGGAGTGGGAACCGCCCAGTGTGTGTAGATGCCACTTCAGAGTGAAGACTCCCCCATGAGACCGAGTCTGTTCCATTGTATTTCAAGTGCTCATTCAGAGTAAATACAGTGTTCAACCAGTCACTCAGTGGATGCTACTGCCAACTGTAAAGAGCTGTTATTAGTCACCCTTTAGCCTGAACTAGACTCTTAAATTCACTCATCGAACAGTTAGTTATAAACTGCAAAGAGCTGTTACTAATCACCGGAATCTTAATAGCAAAATCTTACAAGTTCTGGTTGTAACTAGCTTTTAACTTCTCCCGCCTTTGATTTTCTTTTTTTTATTAAATCATAACTGTGTACATTGATACATTTATGGGGTTTAGTGTACTGATTTGATATACAATGTGAAATGCTTACATTGAACTAATTAACACATTCATCACAATTATACTCTTTTCTTAATAGTTTTTAAATGTACCATTGCATCATGCACATTAGGTGAAGTCCCCCCAAATACGCTCCCTCCTCCCCAAACCCCTCCCCTCTCTCTCTCCTCTTCCCTTCTCCTTTCTGGCCTATAGTTATGTTTTACCATTCATATGGATGTGTAGGTGATTATATGTTGATTTCATAGTAGTATTGAGTACATTGGATACTTTTCCCCCCATTCTTGAGATACTTTACTAAGAAGAATATGTTCCAGCTCCATCCAAGTAAACATAAAAGATGTACACCATGGAATACCATGCATCCATAAAAAAAGATGGAGATTCCACCTTTGATTTTCTGCCTTAAGGTAGAGTGGCAGGTTAGTTAACTAACAGAAGTCCAGGATAATCCTGGGTTTTGGCCACACAGACCTATGATACATATGTGTTCTTCTATTTGGGGGTAAGGTCAGAAGAGCAATAGCAAAGTTTAAGGGTCCTTAATCTATCCTCGTCTGCCTCTTAGAGTGTGAGCTTGAGGAAGAAAGAGCCACTTCTCTGGGTGCAAAGGAAGGTATGGCTTGATAGGAGCAATGAAAACATACCTGTTAAATAAAAGGTATGCAAAGAACACTAATTTGTATAGACAGCTCTCCTAGAACCTATAGAGTAGAGAAGTCTAGAAGTATTGGAACTCTCGGAGACTATTTCCCCAAAGCGGAATTAATTACCAGACCTCAGTCTGCACTAACCGGAGGGCAGAGTTATAGGAAGGCACAGTGGATACAAGTGAGGCTGGTTTGAGGTCCTGCTAGAAGACACTGCATCAAATCTGCAAGGGAGCATTTAGGCCTGAAAGAGAGAAAAGGGCATGAGTTAGAAATGTAGAGAGAAAAGGGTTTAGCGGACTCAATCAGTGGTCAATATCTGTGTCAATTTTTGCTGTAAAACACCAAAGCTTAGCGATTTAAGACAGCACCAATTATGTGGTCCGTGATTCTGGGCCTCAAATCTCTGGGATAGGCTCAGCTGAGCACACTTAGCTATTTGCTGGTCTGCTGAGAACTGTCTCATCTCTACCCCACCTCATCTGTCATCCTCCTACAGGCAGGTGGGGAGGGTTATTTCCTGAGTACAACCATGTTTCTGCCACATTCTGTAGGCTACAGCAAGACATGGACCAGGCCGGGGCTGAAGGAGTGCGTGGGTACATTCCACTGCTCTGTAGAACATAAAGGGTTGCATTCAGAGGGGTGGAAGTTCATGGCCCTTCTTATGAGCAACCACACTTACCTAGGGGCCTCCTGAAGTAGATCATCTCATGCTGGAAAGAACAGGCATAGAACTTTTTCTGTAAAGACTACATACTAAATATTTTACATTTTAAAAGCCATGTAAACTCTTTGTACTCAACTGTGACGTAGTGTGTGTACAGCACAAAAGCAACCAGAGAACATAAACAGTATGTAGGTGAAAGTGCAGCCCCTGGCTCCTAGCTTAGAAGACAAACAATGCCACGCAAAAATGAAAAAATAAAAGCTGCATTATGTTTTTAACTTAGCCATCCTCCTTTTCCTTTTGATAATTATATTATTGTATCAGCTTTTGCTGCATAACAAGTCACTCTGTTTTTTAAGATGCTTTTTTCTTTTTGCTTGCTCTTTCCATTTTTACATTTCTTCCCTCTCCAAGACATTTCTTTGGGCTTGCTTTTCTTTATTTCCTCACAAAAGGAGAAGGCAATTCTTTGTTCTGGAGGACTAGAAACATCTCACTCGTGAAATGGTGTCTATGTCAGTCTCATGGAAAATTCCACTCCTTGAGATTCATGCTTCAAGGGTGCAAGGAAGATAGCTTGTTCACGGGTAGATGTGAGAAGCACCCTTTAGGAAACTAGAGAAGGTGTGGGATGGTGCTGGATTTATAAGGAGCTTATGGCAACAGGGAAAAACGGGAAGGAAGTGTGGAAGCGATGAGTCAATTAAGTAATAATAAGCTGAGGAGCTACTTAGGTCTCCACAGTATTAATATCACTGTGCTGTGCCAAAGCACTTACTTAAAATTCAACGGCTAAAATTACAGTGCTAGATTCTCTATTGCTTCTTTCCACACTGCAGTATAAAGAGGAAAATGCTCAATATTAGCTACTTCAAACCATGTCTGTGAACTATAGGTGAACAAGAAGATGTCAGCCAAGATAGCCCCTTAACTAGGGATGATGAGGACAGCCTCGTAGATCTCCAAGGTGATGGTGAAGAGCCCCCAGAGGACATCCTGGCGTCATTCTCTTTGAAATTGCATTCTGTTCATGCATGTGGCCTAGCCATGGAATGAACAGAGTCCATTCAGGTGTGAACAAATGGACAGTCTGATGAAATAGTACATTTTAAAGTGAATAATGTTGAAGTCCCTTCTTTGAGTAATAAAATTGTATTTCTTTAAACCTATGCAATTTCAGGCCAGTGAATTCCCTATTTCTGAAAAGTATAAGGAAGTATTTTGCTGTTGTTGTTGTTTTTTGAGACCAAGCCTCATGCTCTCACCCAGGATAGAGTGCTGTGGCATCACAGCTCACAGCAACCTCCAATTCCTGGGCTTAAGCGAGTCTCTTGCCTCTGCCTCCCAAGTAGCTGGGACTACGGGCACCAGCCACAACGCCCGGCCACTTTTTGGTTGCAGCCGTCATTGTTGTTTGGCGGGCCCGGGCTGGATTCAAACCTGCTGGCTCAGGTGTACGTGGCTGGGGCCTGATCCTGTTGAGCCACAGGCGCTGAGCCTGTTGTTGTTACTTATTTCAGTTTGTTTTAGAGAGGGTACTCTATTTATCAGGACACAGCAGAGAAACCAGACCATGGAATATATGTAGATATGTAGGAAGAGGTAAATGGATTGTCTCCTATAATTATAGAGACTAGGAAAATCTCATGAACTTTGGTCTACTAGCTGGAGGCTTAGAAAAACCAGAGGGGTAGTTACAGTTCAAATGTGAAGGCCTGAAAACCAGAGGAGACAATGGTGTGTACGTTGAAGCCCAAAGGTCTGAAAGCCAGGGGCACCAGTATCCAATGGGGGAGAAGATGAATTTCACTTGCCTTACTTCCACCCTTTTATTCTGCGATGGACTGGGTGATGCCCCACCTATGTTGGAGAGGGGAGATCTTGTTTCTCAGAAATAATGTTTTACCAGCTACCTGGGCATCCCTTAGCCCAGTCAAGTTGACACATAAAATTATTCATCACAGGTGTTTTCTAGTCTTACAGTAGAAACATGCACAGACTTTGTGCTTGACAAAAGGTGTACAAACATTATTTTACTTAAGCCTCACAACAACTCCATTGCTAAGTAGGTCTTTTCAGGCTCATGTCACTTTGTAAACCAGGGCTTCAGATAGCGAAGCACCTTGTTCAAGGCTTTACAGTCTGGTGCAGGATGAGCAGAAAGACTTCATAAGAACTAGCTTACTGTGGTTCTGCAAGGATGGTTCCAGACCAGAAGCAGTACCTATGAACGTGTTAGAAATGCACATTACCAGGCCTCACCCAGAACTACAGAATCAGAACCTCTGCACGTTAAGGTCCAGCTCTCTATGTTTCAGGAACCCTCACCCCCAGGTGGCTGTGATAATGCAGGTTAAATTTGAGAGCATAGGACAAGATGAGAAGTTTTAGACTTATCAGAAGGAAAACAAATTAATTCTGTTTAAAGTTCTTTACAGCTTATCTCCCTCAAACAGTCAATACAGGTAAAAGGGTGAGTGAAAAACTGCTCAATGAAAGAGACTTCATTTTCTGGGTTAAGTATATCAGTTTTTATTCACGCCTTCCGTGTGTCAGGCATGGTGCAAAGTACTTGACACCAGTGGTCTCTTCAAACCCTCTAGTGGTTATAAGGATTAAATAAGATTATTTCCCACCATTTGCAGATGAGGAAAGAGAAACTTACGTCACTGAAGGAATTGACTACTGTATTAGTCTATTTGCACTGCTTAAAGAAAATATCCGAGGCTGGGTAATTTATAAAGAAAAGTGGTTGATTTGGCTCACAGATGTGCAGGCTGAACAAGAAGTGTGGCACCAGCATCTGCTCCAGTGAGGACTTCAGGGAGCTTCCGACAGTGCAGAGGGCAAATGGGGAGCAGACGTATCATATGGTGAGAGAAGGCTCAAGAGAGGGAGGAGGCGGTTCCAGCCTGTTTCACAGAACCAGGCTTCAGGTGAACTACTAAGGCAAAAACTCACCCATTATGTCAGGAATCGCACTAAGCTCTTCTCAAAGGATCTGCCCACGTGACCCAAACACCTCCCTCCAGCCTCCCCCCACTTCCATATTGGGGATCAGATTTCAACACGAGAATCGGTCAGGGGGACATCCAAACCACATCATCTACTAACCAACACACATAAGTGATGGAGCCAATATCCAGACCTGGTATATTGATAAAGAGAATCCCACAAGAACCACAGCTTTATGCCTCCGGATGGCAGCCAGCAGAGAAACAGTTTTTTTTTTTTTTTTTTTTTTTTGAGACAGAGCCTCAAGCTGTCACCCTGGATAGAGTGCTGTGGCATCACAGCTCACAACAACCTCCAATTCCTGGGCTCAAGCGAGTCTCCTGCCTCCACCTCCCAAGTAGCTGGGACTA
>CAUYRH010170215.1:0-20192 GCA_963574655.1 Perodicticus potto | reverse complement strand
CTCAAGCTGTCACCCTGGATAGAGTGCCGTGGCATCACAGCTCACAGCAATCTCCAATTCCTGGGCTCAAGCGAGTCTCTTGCCTCCGCCTCCCAAGTAGCTGGGACTACAGGCGCCCGCCACAACGCCCGGCCATTTTTTTTTTTTTTTGGTTGCAGCCGTCATTGTTGTTTGTCGGGCCCAGGCTGGATTCGAACCCGCCAGCTCAGGTGTACGTGGCTGGCGCCTTAGCCCGCTGAGCCACAGGCGCCGAGCCCCTTTTCTTCTTTATGTTTAGATATACCAACATTTTCCACTGTGTTACGGTTGCCCTCAGTATTTGGTACAGTAACACACTGTGTAGGTGTGTGGCCTAGGAGCAGCAGGCCACACCATTTTTCAGGAGGCATCCCCATTGCTAAGTGATGCATGACTATATATGTAGTAATATGGATATATAAGCTGTTCAGCCTGGATAGTGGAATTATAAGTAGTTATTTTCTTTATTCTATGTGTACATCTTTCCCAAATTTACTATATTGGGAATGGATTACTTCTCAAGCCAGAAAGAAAAGACAATGAATTGCATCTTAAACACAGTTTACATGAGGAACATTTCTCTGGGGTCTTCTTGTCCCTTTTGGGACCTCCTTGCAGCTGGGGTGTGGCAGATCCATGAGAAATGACTGTGTCTTCTGAGCTCCACAGCTCCCAGACAAACACCCACCTCCCAGGGGCACCCCAATAACACCGCTAGCTTGATAGCAACTACGCAGTGAGGATAGGAATGATGACAGTAACTGCCATCACCTGCCTGTGCGCCCAGTGCTTCCCAGACATTGCCTCCTCAAATCCTGTGAGGCTGGCCCCTACCCAGCAAGAGGCAATTCAAGGCCAGAGCCCCCGTCTGCCCACTTCCCACACCCAGGCTGCACTCCAACCAACATCACATTTCTGTAAGGAATATGTCTTTTAGGAATAGCACATATCTTCACTGTCAGTTACTCAGGAGTGAAATCTGAAATGCCCAGAACCTTCTTTCTGATCCATTTATGTAAGAAAAATCTTTAAATTTTTAGTTTGACCTATAATTATTGTTCCCAGCGATTTTTTTTTTCTTTCTTTCTTTTTTTTTTTTTATAAATAGCACATCCCGCCGCTGTTCTTGTTTTTGTTCCACCTACCTTCTCTTCAGATGGGTAAAAGCCGATTGCTCTCATGACAAAAGGAAGCTCCGACAGGCAAATGTGTTCTGACACCTCTCTGGTCTCCATTGTATCGATGCCTTGACTGCGGAGCTGAGAATAGTAGAAATAGTCTTCTAGCTCCTACATGGAAATAAAACAGAAATGCAACACACACTTTGGCTTAAGTCTGAAGCATCCATTAAGACTTCAAGAACAGGTGGTGCCTATGGCTCAGTGAGTAGGGTGCCGGTCCCATATGCCGGAGGTGGTGGGTTCAAACCCAGCCCCAGCCAAAAACTGCAAAATAAAAAAAAATAATAAAAAAAAAACTTTAAGAACATTTTGTAGAAAATATATTTTGGGCTCGGAGCCTGTGGCTTGAGCGGCTAAGGCGTCAGCCACGTACACCTTAGCTGGCGGGTTCGAATCCACCCTAGGCCTGCCAAACAACAATGACGGCTGCAACCAAAAAATGGCCGGGCGTTGTGCGGGCGACTATAGTCCCAGCTACTTGAGAGGCGGAGGCAGGAGACTCGCTTGAGCCCAGGAGTTGGAGGTTGCTATGAGCTATAATGCCATGGCACCCTATCCAGGGTGACAGCTTGAGGCTCTGTCTCAAAAAAAAAAAAAGAAAGAAAATATATTTTGAACCCACCAGCGTCTGTGTATGTGGCTGGCGCCGTAACCACTGTGCTATGGCAGTGGGTTCGAACCCAGCCAGGCTAGCTAAAGCCATAATGACAACTACAACAACAATAAAAATAGCTGAGCATTATAGAGAGTGCCTGTAGTCCCAGCTACTAAGGAGGCTGAGGCAAAAGAATCACTTAAGCCAAGAGTTGGAGGTTGCTGTGAGCTGTGACGCCATGGCACTCTACCGAGGACAACATCGTGAGACTCTGTCTCAAAAAAAAAAAAAAGAAAGAAAGAAAATACATGTTGAGCTCAATGGGGAAAAGAGCTTTGGAATGAAACAGCCTTATAGAATGTTCTAAGAATTCTATAGGTGAATGCACATAAAGGTCTGGAGACAAAGCCCTGGGCACATCTGTTTTATAAACTTAACTAGATGCTACCAGGAAGTGTTTACTCTGAGGAGAATTACCCTGTAGAATTTTCCTTCCCTGCCACCAGACACCAGACCATAGAACGGGATCAAGTCTTCGCCCCCAAGAGAAACCGCTGCCTCCAGGGCGCTGGAACAATAACAGAAACATGACTATTAGAAGGCACTCATGCATGAACACGCTTCAGACAGTGGTCTGCACCGCACCGTGGCCCTCTGAAGAGTATCACCACGCAGATACGATCAGGGTCTCTGTAATTTCATTAACAAAAATCCCTCCAAAATGAAGCTGAAAATGGAAAATTCAATTCCAAGTGTGGAAGTCGGTGGTACAGGGCACCTGGCTTAATTATGGTCAGATTCTCTCACTGGTGACAGGGCAGGTGCTTGACAAGTTGTCCGCCATCTGTGGGAAGATGTCTCTCCTGAGGCAGGAGGGAAAAGGGGGGGTCTCATGTTCTGAAGTCACAATCCTCCCAAGGAGAGCAGCTTTACCTGTAACTTTAGATCCATAATGACTGGAGCCAAAAGAATGGCATGTTGTGCAGGTGGCCTGCCAACACTAATTGCTTCCATAAAAACTCAGGAGACCATAGGGACCCATGCCAGTCAGATAAAAATAATCCTCTACTCTCTAACACGGGGTCAGATTTTCCAAAAATAGGCCCTTTAAGTGCTAAGAAAACCTACTTTTGTATGAGACTGATTTTGCCTCATACAAAAGGCTAATAATCTGAAATCATTATAATAATCCACTAACTGGATTTCTGCTAATCAGGCGATTAGCTCTTTGCTTGGGAATTAAAACAACTTCGATGCAGACCACAGTGGGGAAGTGGTTAGGTGTCCGGAAGGTGGAGGCACAGGGACACATGTGTGAGTCCTGGCTCTGCTACTTGCAAGCTGTGCGACTGTGGGCAGGTATCTTCACCTTCCTGGCCTCTGTCTGCTCAACTGCAAAATGGGAAGATTTATAGAGCTTGCCTCACAGGTTGCTGTAAGAATTCTATAGGTGAATGCACATAAAGGACTGGAGACCAAGCCCCCTTTTTTTTTTTTTTTTTTTTTTTGAGACAGAGCCTCAAGCTGTCATCCTGGATAGAGTGCCATCACAGCTCACAGCAACCTCCAATTCCTGGGCCCAAGCGAGTCTCTTGCCTCCACCTCCCAAGTAGCTGGGACTACAAGCGCCTGCCACAATGCCCAGCCATTTTTTGGTTGCTGCCATCATTGTTGTTTGGTGGGTCCAGGCTGGATTCGAACCCGCCAGCTCAGGTGTATGTGTCTGGCGCCTTAGCCCGTTGAGCCACAGGCGCTGAGCCTTGTATATGATTTTATATGATAGTCTCTAATAAAAGCTCTACAAGAGACCAGGTGCAGTGGTTCATTCCTGTAGATGGATTTCTTTGAGCTTAGGAGTTTGAGACTAGCCTGAGCACAAGTAAGACTCCATCTCTACTAAAAATAGAAAAACTATCTGAGTGTTGTGGCAAATGCCTTTAGTCCCAGCTGCTAAGGCATCTAGGGCAAGAGGATCTCTCTTTTTTTTTTTTTTTTTATTCCTTGGGATTCATCGAGGGTACAATGAATTGGGTTACACTGATTGTATTTGTTAGATAAAGTCCCTCCTATAGTTGCGTCCTGCCCCCAAGAGGTGTACCATACACTGTGACCCTCTTTCCTCCCTCCTTCACTCTTTCCCCACTTGCTCATTTCCCTATCCCCCACCTTATTATATTAGCTCATCTGCTGCCTTCAGATGAGAATTGAGTACATTGGATTCTTGCTTCTCCATTCTTGTGATGCTTTACTAAGAAGAATGTGTTCTACCTCCATCCAGGTTAAAACAAAAGATGTAAAGTCTCCATGTTTTTTAGTGGCTGAATAGTATTCCATGGTATACATATAACACAGCTTGTGAATCCATTCCTGGGTTGGTGGGTATTTAGGTTGTAAGAGGATCTCTTGAGTCCAAGAGTTTGAGGTTGCTGTGAGCTATGATGCCATGGCACTCTACCTGGGGTGACAGAGAGAGACTATGTCTCAAAAACAAATTAAAAACAAAATCTGTAGAAGAAAGTAAAGTACATGTATGTATCGATACAGTGAGCCTAGTTCCTTAGTGGTCAGCTTACAGAGGTTCAGCTGTAATTGTATGTCCATAATAATTTATTTAGTCAGTTCCCCATTAATAATTTTAGGTTGGCTCAGCGCCTGTGACTCAATGGGCTAAGGCGCCAGCCATGTACACCTGAGCTGGCGAGTTCGAATCCAGCCTGGGCCCGCCAAACAACAATGACGGCTGCAACCAAAAAATGGCCGGGCATTGTGGCGGGCGCCTGTATTCCCAGCTACTTGGGAGGCGGAGGCAAGAGACTCGCTTGAGGCCAGGAATTAGAGGTTGCTGTGAGCTGCGATGCCACAGCACTCTATCCAGGGTGACAGCTTGAGGCTCTGTCTCAAAAAAAAAAAATAGTAATTTTAGGTTGATTGCAGTTTTTCACTATTACAAACCGTCAGTGATAAATAATCTTCTTTTTTTGTCTTTTAATGTTTGTTACACTAGGGCTATTACCTCCTCAGATAGATAGATTCTTAGATGTGAGATCGTTGAGTCAAAGGGTATGCACATTGTATGTGTTGCTAGTATGGTCAGACAGAATTTCTTGAAAAGTGTTATTCTCTTCAACTCAGAGGACCTGTTTCTGGATCAGGCATTTTATTGGTACCTTACTGTGATTCCAGTTAAATATAGGTGAAACAGATCATTCTTTTTTAATCATAATGTGTGTGTCCAATTTAGCTTTTAAAAGCAGTCCATCTCCAAGGCCATGAAGGACCTGTTTACGCGGCACATGCCGTTTACCAGAGAGGAACATCAGATGCTGCATTACACACACTGATAGTTTCTGCAGCTTCAGATTCTACTGTTCGACTCTGGTCTAAAAAGAGATCTGAAGGTAGGTTTGGAGACATTATAATCCAGAGAAATGAAATAGTAATGCTCAAATGATAACTAGAAAAACATACATATAACTGTTTAAAGCTTTGAGGCAACTTTAAAAATGCTGTAATCCTAACCTCAATTTTTGTTTCTTTTGCACTTCTTAAAAATTCCTCTATGGTCAATTGTTTGACGATGTAAATTCCTTCCATGCCTTTTCATATAAATCATTTTGTTGTCTGTACCATTGTTAAAAATTGTCCTTGCATAGTCGGGGCTCTGGAGTGAATTTTCTCATCTCCCTGCTGATCCCTGGGCTATGACGATGCTTCCCAACCTCTCTAGACTGATAAGCTCAGAGACAGTTGTTCATAGTGGTTTTTTTTATTATTTCTTAGTAACATGCCTTCAGACCTTAAACTTTGGCGATGGATTTGCTCTGACTCTCTGCTTATCTTTTTTGCCTAATACCGATGGTGAGTATCCTGTTAATTGTATGTTAAAAGAGCAATATATTCATATACCTCCATGTGCTCAGAACAAAAAGAAATGTATCAGGTCTTATTTTGTTATCTAAATTTTGCCACAAAACAAGTTAAGATATGGATGAAATACTTTTATTACAATATTCAAATGATCTGACTATAGAATAAAGTTAAGGGACGTTAATTAGGATTTTGATAGCTATTGAAACTTTAAGTAACTTAAGGTATGCTCAAGATTGATACTACTGATTATCAAATTTATTATAGATATATGTAGACCTAATTTGAGGCAAGTATCTAATTTTTTTGTTTGTTTGTTTGTTTTGTTTTGTTTTTTTGAGACAGAGTCTCAAGCTGTCACCCTGGATAGAGTGCTGTGGCATCACAGCTCACAGCAACCTCCAATTCCTGGGCTCAAGCGAGTCTCTTGTCTCCACCTCCCAAGTAGCTGGGACTACAGGTGCCCAGCACAACGCCTGGCCATTTTTTGGTTGCAGCCGTCATTGTTGTTTGGTGACCCCAGGCTGGATTCGAACCTGCCAGCTCAGGTGTACGTGGCTGGCGCCTTAGCCCGTTGAGCCACAGGCGCTGAGCCAAGTATCTAATTTTTTAGAAGGTGAACTTCTGGAGTAAGTTGAGAAAGTATTGAAAATGGACCGTGTGAGCATTTCTCTCAAAATGACAGCCCCTTCACATCCTGCAAAATATCAGTTTGCCTGCCACTTAAAATCTCCAAATAGAAAAATTTCCCTTTTGCCATAAAACCCATTTGTACCTCTGTTTGATTATCTTCCACCAAGACAATAATCAGTGTGAGTCAGTCTCTGCCTCCTTAGTTACCTAGAAGACGGTCCGGGTGGAGAGAGGCAGGGCCCTGAAGCCGCCAGCCTCTTTTTCCCCCTGCCCTAGGAGCTGCGACTTTATGGTTTCCTGTCATGCTTCCATTTTGGACAAGGACTTCCTGTGTGGAGAAGCCAGGAGAAACCATTCTGGTTTCATAATATTGAACTTCATTTCTTCCTGTGAAGAAAAATCCTAGGCCAAGTCACTAGGATTTTTTTAATTGTTGTATTTTTTTTGTTTGTTCAGTTGATTTAAAGCATCAGTTCTCAACCTGTGGGTCACAACCCACAGGAACTGTATTAACAGGCCACGGCATTAGGAAGGTTAAGAACCACTGATTTAAAGCGACAGAAATCTTTGGAAAAAAGCACATTGTAGCAAGGTGTTTCCTTAGGAAAAATCCCTATTTTATCTTGCTGTGAAGTTGGTAGGATTACCCTTTAGTGATTCGAGTTACTTTTGCTCTTACTAAACAAAACTAATTTTGCAGTCACATCTTTCATAGCTTTTTAACCACATATTCAAATATATGCTCTTCTATTTTGTGTTAATACTGAATTCTCAAACAAAATGTAAAGTCCTTGAAGTAACAAACATACCCTTTAATCTTTGTGTAGTAGCCATGGTGCTGGACTCATAGTAGTAGTAGTCATTTGAGCTAAAAAAGGTTTTATCTTGGTCTTCTGGCTGACATGAAAATGCTTCTTACTGACTCTTGAGCTTATTTTTCTATCATAAATGACATAGAATGGAGGGAAGGACTCTCAGTTAACAATCATTATTTGCTAAGTAACCACTGAATAGAACATTTTAGAGGATCCGTTTTATTCCTGCTAGACATTTATTGAGCACTTTCAATTATTTGTTCAATGATGTGGAGAATAAAAGTTTGGATTCTTTCCATAGGGCTTAGAATGCAGCATAGATGATAATCATAACATGTGATAGAGTAGAGTACTCACAGTGAGGCCTGTTTTTTTTCTCCCCAGTACCAATATTAGCATGTGGTGATGATGACTGCAGAATTCACTTATTTGCTAAACAAGATGATCAGGTAATTAATAATAATTATTAAGAGGCTGTAAATATGTTCTGCTCAGTTACATACCTTAATACTGACTATTTCCAGATAGAGTTTTGGGGATGTTCTAAACCAGAGTAATCCAAGGCGAGAATCTTTCTTTTGACAGTCATCTGTTGGATGGGTTTCCCCTCTTGTTGGAACACCTTGGCTGTTGGGCTCAGAGTTGTTAGGGAAAAGAGGTCATTAAGTGGGGGGAAGAGAGAAGGAAGATGCCATGGTAGTGCTTTCTTTCTTAAATGAGGTACGACTATCCCCAGTAGTGTATAGGGTAGTAATGTATACCCCATAGTGAGCTCACATTGAATGATTAAAGAGAGAAATTCCAGGAAGGGGGTTGGTTAACTCTGGACCCATTCATTTAGTAATGAGGATAGTGTCTTTGCATTCTCTAAGAAAGTTAAAATTGTTAATGAAAGTACAACTATTCAACTTTTTTCTATACTGTATTTATAGTATATATATTTTATCTTATAAACACTTAAAGTTTTTGAGGCAACATTTATCTAATCAGGGTTGCTCCAATAAAGAATGGTTTAGATATTACATTAGGAAATTTTTCGTTGCTAAAGGAGTTCTTTTTCCTTCTCTAATGAGAGAGTGTGGTAAAAGAGGGACGCGGTAGGACTGATGTACATGAAAATGTTAAATTTTACATCAGACCCCATGATTTTTAATATCTTACTAGTTTCAGAAAGTGCTTCTTCTCTGCGGACATGAGGATTGGATAAGAGGCGTGGAATGGGCAGCTTTTGGTCAGTATGAAATGTGGCTAAGCACATATGATGGCGATAAGTATATGTAACTTCCAAGAAAGCAGCCTTGTGTGTTTTAATTTTTGTTTTTTTTTTTTTTTTTTTTTTTTGCAGTTTTTGGCCGGGGCTGGGTTGAACCCAACACCTCCAACATATGGGGCCAGCGCCCTACTCCCTTGAGCCACAGGCGCCGCCCTGTGTGTTTTAATTTTTAAGTTTTCTTTGTATGTTGCATTTTTCTATGGTCCAATTGGAAAAGAAGGCACCTGTCCCTTCCATTAACTATTAATTGAATGGTAGAGAATGAAACAAATTGATATTTAAAAGATGACCCTAGCTGTCTTGCCCACATGCATTTTGGAAAGTTCTTTGTACAGCATACACATTCTATGTCAGAGCACTTCGTGTTACAAGCATTTATTAGTATTGTATGTGTGTTTGTCAATGATGAACATAAGTCACATGAGTGAAGGGTGTGGAAATGTACACATTGTAGAGGAGAAAAGTCTTATACCTAAACTTAACAATATAATGTTTTAAAAACAATATAATTTATTTTTTATTAGGTGGAGATCTCTTTCTAGCAAGCTGTTCACAAGATTGCCTGATAAGAATATGGAAGCTGTATGTAAAATCGACATCTGTGGAAACTCAGGGTGATGATGATATAAGACTGAAGGAAAATACTTTTACTATAGAAAATGAAAGTGAGTGATAATGAAAATATTTGATGTAACAATACTTATGTCTCCTAACTGGTTCATTTGTCTATTTTACCACAGAGTTATGTGAAGGTTAGTTCTTCAGAAAGTGTCAGTTTTAGATTCTTTTCTGAAACTGATTTTGTGCATTTTTCCGTTTTTATTTTTATGTGAGGATGTCTTTTTTATATATAAAACAATTTCCTTTTAAACCTATTAGTAAGATTTTTCTAAATTGGTGAAAATGTTTAATGCTTTTCAATAAATTTGTAAAATGTTACCAAACTTGCAGTTTTAGCACGGGAAAACCTCAAGGAATTGTGTGACTTATTTGTACTTTTTTGGCATGTATTCATAAGAGATAAGCTAGGTCCCTACATTTGAGTAGTATGTGTAATTCTGTTTTCTTATTATCTGGCATTATAACAGTATAGAAACGTTGTATTTGAAGGAGATATTTTTGGATGTGTATCTAAGTTATGAAGTTAGTTTTCGGCATTGTGCACCTAGGTATTCTAGTCTTTGTTATTACTCTTCTTGGTTATAAAGCCTGTTAGAGTTAAGATTTTGGTAGCATGGTTTTATGGGGAGAACCAAGAAATAATATAACAAGCATATTATTAGTAGCTATACACAAATATGAAAATTTTCAGGATATTTTTATTAATCATTTAGTTAGAAAGGTCAAAATGCTGATTTCCTTTATTTTTTTATTTTTTTGAGACAGAGCCTCAAGCTGTCGCTCTGGGCAGAGCGCTGTGGCATCACAGCTCACAGCAACCTCCAACTCCTGGGCTTAAGCGATTCTCCTGCCTCAGCCTCCCAAGTAGCTGGGACTACAGGTGCCTGATAATGCCTGGCTATTTTTTGGTTGTAGTTGTCATCGTTGTTTGGCAGGCCTGGGCTGGATTCGAACCTGCCAGTGTATGTGGCTGGCTCCTTAGCCAGTTGAGCTACAGGCACTGAGTCTATTTCTGCATTTTTCTTAAGTTTTTTAAGATGACATTTTATTATATTCTGATATTGAGTGAAGATAAGAAACAGGCTGGCATGTCTGTTTTGCGTTTTCATTGCAGTGTAATAGCTTTCCCAGAAACCTTCAAAAATAGACATATTCCTTAGTATTTATTTCTGATCCAGTAGACAAAGCTATAGAGAAAAATCTGTATTTAGACCTGTTTTTTTTGTAGAGACAAAGTCACACTTTATCACCCTCCATAGAGTGCCACACAGCTCACAGCAACCTCCAGCTCTTGCCTCAGCCTCCTGAGTAGCCGGGACTACAGGCACCCGCCACAACATCTGGCTATTTTTTTGTTTTTGTAGTTTGGCCGGGGCCGGGTTTGAACCTGCCACCCTTGGTCTATGGGGCCGGTGCCCTACTCGCTGAGCCACAGGCACTGCACTGTTCTGATTTTTTTTTTACATAATTGCATAGCATAAATGACTTGGTTATGAAATGCTCTTTTTTAGAAGAGCTTTGAGGGAGTAATACCTTCATTACTTTTGTTCTAGGTATTAAAATTGCATTTGCTGTTACACTGGAGAGTGTGCTGGCTGGTCATGAAAACTGGGTAAATGCAGTTCATTGGCAGCCTTCATTTTACAAAGGTAGGAAGAAAAACATAGGCTATATACCTTATTTTAATTTCTGGGCTCAAGTGATCCTCCCACCTTACCCTCCTGAGGAGCTAGGATTACAGGTACACACCCCCATGCCTGCCTCAGATATTTTCAAATTGGCAAAATTTAAGACTGCATAATTGGCCTGCTGGACTCTTTAATTTTATTATAAAGTGAACTGCTGAGTGGGAAAAGTATGATTTCTGCCACCATGCCGAAACCTTTACATCCCCATTAACTTTTTCTCTTAAAGATTTCCTACCTGGTTGTTAGGGGATTTAAGAAAAATTGACTTTTAAGCCAACTTTACAGGATCCTTTAACCATGGCAATTCAAAGCTAGTAATACTGAGGTACATTATTTATAAAAAAGTAAGAGCCTCTTTCTCCTTCTTTTCTTGACTTTTCCTCCATTTATAGAGCTATGGTTCTGTGCATGCTCAAGCTAGATGTAGAGCTAAGCAAGGTGTAGCTTCACATCCTTCCCGCTTGCCTCTTTTCTAAGGCAAGAATAGCAATAATTAATGCTCAAATAATTACTATTCTGTTCTTACTTACATTATGCCATATTTGCTACAGTTTAAAAAAAAATTGGATATTAGAGATATTGAGGACCTCTGTGTATTCTTTCCTGAGCTTTCTCCTGCATCTTTCCCTAGAGACATTTACAGTACTGAATCCAGTCCGTATCATTTTCATGCATGGTTTTATACTTAGGCTACACATATACATAGAGACTGACTATATTTTTTAACAGCTATTAAAACTTGGTATCAGTATGTATCCTTTCACAACTTGCCATTTTAGTTCAACATGTTTTGGAGATATATCCATGTTGATTTATGTAGCTTTAGTTATTTGCTTATTGCACTGTCTGAATGCACTTGTTTAATTGTTCTAATAGTAGACAGTTGTGGTGTTTGCAAATTTTTGCTATTACAAACAATACTACAGTGAATAGTCTTATAGTACTCATATTGTTTTTTTCTGGTAATCTACCAATATGATCACCTAAAGGAATTGGTTTTTATTTTTTAGATGGTATTCTACAGCAGCCAATGAGATTATTGTCTGCTTCAATGGATAAAACCATGATTCTCTGGGCTCCAGATGCAGAGTCAGGGGTCTGGCTAGAACAGGTAAAAATGTAGATATTTAATGAACATAAAATTGGGTTTTATGAACTGCACCTTCATAAAGAGCTGCAAATTTTCACCCTTTGTACACGTTAAATGGGTAGGAATTTAAAAATCTCTGGAGTTAGTAGCTTCCATTGTGAAAAATGTGGAATATTAATTGAGAATTGTTTTCTTATTATTGTATAGGTTCGAGTAGGTGAAGTAGGTGGGAATACTCTCGGATTTTACGATTGCCAGTTCAATGATGATGGCTCCATGATCATTGCTCATGCTTTCCATGGAGCATTGCACCTCTGGAAACAGAATGCAGTTAATCCAGTAAGCAAAGCCCTTTTTAGTAAAGCATTTCTAATCAAATAGTGTACATCCTCAATGAAACCTAGCTAAAGAGTATTTTACTTATAACACTCTACAGAAACCTAATACAGGCATTTAAGTTCAAGTGACACTACTTCCTTCTGTGGTTGTACTATATTAGGTAAGAAACTCCTGCTTTTCTGAGAGTAAAAATATTCATTTGTACAGCATTGTTGAAATTTGCACATTTGTAAATTTTCTACATGAGTGAACTGTGTCCTTTAAGCTATATAATTTTTTTTATATATAATTTTCTTTTGATGGGAGTTTTCTTAAAATGTGTAATTTCCCTGTCTTTTTATTGAGACAGAGTCTCACTATGTCGCTCTTGGTAGAGTGCTATGGCGTCACAGCTCACAGCAGCCTCCAATTCTTGGGCTTCAGCGATTCTCTTGCCTCAGCCTCCCGAGTAGCTGGGACTACAGGCACCCACCACAATGCCCGGCTATTTTTTGTTTGCAGTTGTCATTGTTTAGCAGGCCTGGGCTGGGCCCGAACCGGCCAGCCTCAGTGTGTGTGGCCGGCACCCTTGCCACTGAACTACGGTGCAGAGCCAACTTTCCTGTCTTCTTAAAGAAGAGACATAATTGGGTATTTTCTTTTTCTTTCTTTTTTTTTTTTTTTGAGACAGAGCCTCAAGCCATCACCTTGGATAGAGTGCTGTGGCATCACAGCTTACAGCAACCTCCAACTCCTGGGCTCAAGCGAGTCTCCTGCCTCCGCCTCCCAAGTAGCTGGGACTACAGGCACCCACCACAATGCCTGGCCATTTTTTGGTTGCAGCGGTCATTGTTGTTTGGCGGGCCTGGGCTGGATTCGAACCCGCCAGCTCAGGTTTACATGGCTGGCACCTTAGTCCGTTGAGCCACAGGCACCAAGCCTTCTTCTTTTTTTTTTTTTTGCAGTTTGGCTGGGGCGGGGTTTGAACCCGCTACCCTCGGTATATGAGGCCAGTGCCCTACTCACTGAGCCACAGGCACTACCCGGGTATTTTCTTATTGTATTGGTAAATCCTAATAATTACTGAACAAATATCAGTCAGCTATTATACTTTTAAAGTAAGAAATTTTTTTTTGGATAAATTTTCTTTCCTTAACTCAGTCTTTGAGGGCCTTCATTAAAAAAAAAAAAAAAAGCATCAGTTGAGTAAGGAGGAACCCAAACCAAAATACAGAATTTTACTATACTTGTGGTTCTAATTTGACTTCAGATTTATAATTCATATTTACCAAGTATAAAAGATGATTTATTTTTTAAAATAGAGCAGGGCCGGGTATGGTGTCTCACTTACATAGTCCCAGCTGCTTGGGTGGCTGAGGCAGGAGGATTGCTTGAGCCAAGGAGTTGAAGATTGCAGTGAACTGTAATGAGGCCACTGCATTCCAGCCCTAGTAATAAAAAAAAAAGTGAATAAATAAAAAACAAGTAAATAAATAAAAGTAAAAATAGACCAGTTTTAAGCTACCAGCAAAATTAAGCTGTGTACCTCTACTCCACCTCATACATAGCTTCCGCCACTATCAACATTCTATATCAGAGTGGTACATTTATTACAATCAGGGGTGAATTTTTAAAAACAAGCATGGCCCTTTTCAGTTATTACTGTGGATAACTGAAAATACTGTACATTGCTCAGAATTTTTTTGTGAACTCTCATTAATGCTAACTTTAAAGGTAGAAGGGGAAATTAATGTTATTTCCTTGTGGTCCAGAATATAATCAGAATCACTGTTCATGTTCATCAGGCTTGTCTTTTAAATGACCTGTTATCTGCTTATACAAATTTAGTTGTCCTCTAAAGGTCAGATTTTACTACCACTTGAGGTTGGTAAAAAAGATGCTCTATGGACCAGGCATATGATGTTTTCTATATTTTGTTATTTGTTTTATGGTTGCTTTTGCAGGCTTCTCCATCTAGGTTTGATTTGTTTTTCTGTCCTGAACACCTGTTAACTCCTTTTAGTTAATAAAGAAAGCCATCAGGCCTACATTCAGAATCTACTGACTTATTTTATACAGTCCTCTTTCATTATTATTTAGTGTCTGTTATTTTTTGTACTTTACAAATATAAACTCACGTCATACTCATAATGATCCTATGCAGTAGGTGCTATTATAATATAACACCTATTTTTCAGAAGAGTTAACTGAGGCACAGAACAGTTAAGTAGCATCTTGATGTTAAGTGACATACAGTAATTAATGAATGGGAGGAACTTTCTTAAGGTTACTGGTTTAAAGAGCACAACACATATTTGAATACTTAAGTTTTAATATGTTTGATTGGAAAATGGTCTTTTAAACTTTATGATCCCATTCTGTGTACTTTTGACCTTGCTAGGGGCTTCACTTTTTTCTATGATCAAATATGAATGCTTTACTTTAAGTGGTGGGAGTCTTTGATTCTTTTAATATGTGTCATGAACATTTTCCTTGCAGAGAGAGTGGACTCCAGAGATTGTCATTTCAGGACACTTCGATGGTGTCCAAGACCTAATGTGGGATCCAGAAGGAGAATTTATCATCACTGTTGGTACTGATCAGACAACTCGACTTTTTGCTCCATGGAAGAGTAAAAACCAATTACAGGTAAAATATCTTTCTGCTTTACTTATTTACTTTAAAAAGCATTCATGAATGGGCATGGGGTGGGGTTGTTTGGCACACCTTTTGTGTAGGGGATATAACCACACAAGGAACTCTACCTAAGAAAATCAAAAATTGTTTTTCTTTTGAGACAGAGCCCAAAATCAAATATTTTGACCTAGTTGTTTGTACCCTTACATTAACCTGAAATAAACTGACTTTTCAAAACAAAACAAAACATCCATGAGCACATGAAAAGTGGGGACAATGTTGTTAGCCATTAGGAAAATTAAAACCATGATTTGATACTAATACACATCCTCTGGAGTGGCTGACATAAAAAATACTGACAATAACAAGTGCTGGTGAAAATGCAGAGCACCTGGAACTTTGGTACATTGCTAGTGGGAATGCAAAATGACATGGCCAGTCTGGAAAACAGTTTGGTATTCTCTTAAAACTTAAACATATACTGGCTTGGCTCCTGTGGCTCAAGTGGCTAAGGCGCCAGCCATGTACACCTGAGCTGGCGGGTTCGAATCCAGCCCGGGCCTGCCAAATAACAGTGGTGGCTGCAACCAAAAAATGGCCGGGCGTTGTGGTGGGCACCTGTAGTTCCAGCTACTTGGGAGGCAGGAGACTCGCTTGAGGCCAGGAATTTGAGGTTGCTGTGACCTGTGAAGCCACAGCACTCTATCCAGGGTGACAGCTTGAGGCTCTGTCTCAAAAAAAACTTAAACATATACCTATTCTTTAAAATTTTTTTTTTGCAGTTTTTGGCCGGGGCTGGGTTTGAACCTGCCACCTCCGGCATATGGGGCCGGAGCCCTACCCCTTTGAGCCACAGGTGCCGCCCCTATTCTTTAAAATTTTAACAATTAAAATGTTAGTTGTCCAAATGTATTTACTTCAGTATGTGTAAAAGTTCCACTGTGTCTTACAATTTTAAGTTCATTAGAAAGCATTATCAAGTGTAGAACACAGGCAAATTTGTAAAGTCATATAATGTTGGGTTTTTGTTTGTGTGTTTAATCATGCATATTAGATGATAGTTTTCAGTGTTGGCCTTGAAAAAAAAAGTTCAAACAATCGCAATAAAATTTTACCACTGGTAAGCTTTGAACTGCTGTGTAAGAGAGAAAGTCAAGATCCTCATGTCAGTTTCTGATAGAAATTCACACAACTGAATGTAAGTCAGTCCATGAGAGTTAGTTAATGAGTTTATCACTGACATGATCCTTGAATAACACATTATAGATTCAAGTGAATAGAGTTGAGAACATTGTGAACAACATCTATATTCAATTTAGAAACAAGTCAGAAGTTTTGGAATGACTTTCTGTGGCTTTTACTGATTTGTTACTGATACTGTTTGGCTGTGGTTGAATGGGTAAATGGGCAAATCTGCCCCATGATTGAATTTCCATGACATAGTAAATAATTTTGCATCTAATATTTTGCTTGTTGAAAATTTGAGTTTTGGAATATATGATCCTTTTCATTCTATTTTAATACCTAGGTAACTTGGCACGAAATTGCAAGGCCTCAGATACATGGATATGACCTGAAATGTTTGGCCATGATTAATCGTTTTCAGTTTGTATCTGGAGCAGATGAAAAAGTTCTTCGAGTTTTTTCTGCACCTCGGAATTTCGTAGAAAATTTTTGTGCCATCACAGGACAATCACTGAATCATGTGCTTTGTAATGTGAGTATTCCTCTAAACATTTTACTTAGGTCTAGACACTTGATTTTGAATTTTAAAAACTTTTGCCTCAGGCCATAAATGGAATATATGTATAGAAAAGAAGCCATGTTGTTTATTGGCTTAACAAACTTTTGTATGCACTGTGACATGTAGTGAAGTAAATACCAAAAGTAAATTTTGTGTAACAAATGAGCTCAAGACATGGTAAAGGCACATTACAGTGTTCAATTGAGGCACGAATACCATGGACTGTCACTTTGCCAGGTACCTAGGATATAACAAAATATAAAAGGTAAGTCCTGTCTTCAAGGAGATTACCATCCAGATGTAGGAATAGGGGCAAAGGTAGAGGTAAGGAGTAGAACTAATGTACTTGGAATTATTTGATAGGACCAGTGAATTTCTAAATCTTGCAGTACTAAAGTCAGTTTCATAGAAGGAAGAGGTCACTGTATTGGAGTAATGTAAACATGTTTAACAGGACTTCATTTGGGTTTTTTAAGAATTGATTTTTATTATAGTTTTGTTTATATTTATACTTCCTTCTATAAAAGATTTGAGCAATTTATAAAAATATATGAATTATAAAAATTGTAAAGTAATTTTGAAGGAAGGGAAATTAAGTAGGAGATAGTTATGTTACACTGAAATGTGTATCATATAGTCCTTTAGAGTTGGGTCACATATTTGGTTCTGAACTCAAAAAATCATATATGTACTCCTGATAGGCAAAAGGAAGGAGAGAAAGAGAGCAGATAGGTGTCCAGAGCTCTTGGCGTGCTTGTTGGAATGAAGACTATAGAGGGAAATGGAGAGGAAGGGGGCAATTCCGATGATGGAAGATCTTGGGAGGCAGGCATAGTTCAGAGTGTGGGGTGCTGCTGGAAGCTCTGACACAGAGAAACGAAATAAAGCATTCTGTAATAAAGAAGGTTATCTGGGAAGCCAGGGACTCTAAGGCAGAAAAACCAGCACTAGGCTGGGTAATTAACACTGGAGAAGAAAGTGACTTGCATGACTTAACATCTCATGGCACAGACTTTCTTGATTTTTTGAAGAGGATTTAGGATTCCAGTCTTCTTATTTCTAATAATAATGTACAGTGGGAACAAGATCAAAAGGGAGATCTTGATTGTGGTCATTATAATACATAGAGTTGAGTGTTTGGGGGTGGTGGGGCAGTTATTTTCAGGATTGCTTCAATTCTAGGGACTGAAGTGGGTTTTTGGATTCCATGAGAGACTTACTCCCAGTTAGACCATCAGTTCTGTGTCCTAGATAAAAGAATCCTATAGACTAGAGAGCCTCTTGCTCTTTTGGGTTTTGCTCTTACACTAAGTGTTAGAGTAGATATGTAGGAATGCTTCTTATTGTTCTTTTCCATACTATTTTTTTCTTGGTTTCTGAGGTAAAGCGTATAGTTTCTTTTGCTTCAGGTAGCTGTTCTTGATGAGATTTTGCATTCTCACTATTTGTGTTTGTGTTTAGTGCCAGTGTGTGTTAAAGTTCAAGTTGTAAAAAAACACCCTGGCATATGAGCATGTACCAATTTTGATGGCTAGCATATAGTTTCACATGTAATAATTTGACTGATGTAAATAGCACAGTCTGAGCAGATTATTGTCTCTTTAAATGGCACTCTTACAAAGTTTTAAAATACCCCCCAATTACTTAAGTATGTTTAATGAAAATACTATGACTATGCCCTTCTGGGAAGCATCTGTGTTTATATGAGAATCACCAGCAATGTGCCTGTAGGGGCTCTGGGCCTTCCATTTTCAGCCCACTACATTCCCTGTCAGATAGTGAAACATGTTAGGGTGTGATGAGTGCGTGGTGAGAGGACGTGTGTCTTCATGGATTGGATGGGTGTTGTGGGTGGGGCCCGTCTGCTGGATCGTGCTTGCCTTGCTTTGTATCTCTTGGTTCTGGAAGTGGAAGTGTGGGCAGACATCTACTCTAGGAGATCTTCAAACTGCTTCTCAGCATTAATGAGCATGACTTTTTTGTAGTAGCTGAAGTAACAGTAACTTTTAGTATTTAAAATTTACATGAATTACTTTTTATTTCAGCAAGAAAGTGATCTTCCAGAAGGAGCTACTGTCCCTGCATTGGGACTATCAAATAAAGCTGTCTTTCAGGGTAAGCTTTTTGTCTCCAAAAGTATTATATGCATAGTGGAACTTAAAACTGAGTTACACACTTATATAATGTGTACCTAATGTTCATTACCTTTATTTATTTATTTGAGACAGAGTCTCACTCTGTTGCCCTGGGTAGAGTGCCGTGGTGTCATAGCTCACAGAAATCTTAAATTCTTGGGCTCAAAAGCTTCTCTTGCCTCAGCCTCCCAAGTAACCACAACTACAGGCGCCCATCACAATGCCCAGCTAGTTTTTCTATTTTTAGTAGAGATGAGGTCCTGCTCTTGCTCAGGTGAGTATCCAACTCCTGAGCTCAAGCAGTCCACCCACCTCAGCCTCTCGAAGTGGTAGGATTACAGGCACAAGCCACCACGCCCAGCCAACAGTTTTTTTTTTTTTAAAATCACAGTACATGCATCTATCTTCTCCATCCCATATTTCATGATAAGAACCCTGTGTACACACTTAGACCACTGAAATAGATGCAGTTTTCACAAAGTTTGTTTCATTGAACACCACAACCATAGATGAGAATGTGAGTAAAATGAATATTCTGTCATATGGTTTAAAAAGTTTGAAAACTGTTAAATCAAAAGAAAATGGAAGGAATCTTTGTGGAATTAATGTTCCAAGAGCACATTTGGAAAATACTGAAGTAGCAGAAATACCCTTGGCTTTGGAATCATGTGGACTCAGCTTTAAATTATGCCACTTTGAAATGCTACTGCTTTCTGTCTGGTGGCCTTAATACTGGGACAGTGTAGGAGACAGGAAGATAATGACTACGTTCATGATCTTGACCTGTTCCTTTAAACTAGGAGATACAGCTTCTCAGCCTTCTGATCAAGAGGAGCTGTTAACTAGTACTGGTTTCGAGTATCACCAGGTGGCCTTTCAACCCTCCATACTTACTGGTAAGAAATGGCAAAAAGATGATTTAATAAAAGTACTACTACACAGAGTATGGGATTCATTGCTACTGATCTAAATAAGCCCTATAGAATTCATTTCTTATTTTGATGAAAATAGAAAAGAATAATTGCAATACTATAAATTTATTGTAGAACCTCCTACAGAAGATCATCTTCTGCAGAATACTTTGTGGCCTGAAGTTCAAAAACTGTAAGTTAAACTATAGTTAGCTCTTTGGTCTAATTCTGTCATAACTTGTGATTTTTTTTTTTTTTGAGGCAGAGCCTCATGCTGTCACCCTGGATAGAGTGCTGTGGCATCACAGCTCACAGCAACCTCCAATTCCTGGACTCAAGCGAGTCTCTTGCCTCCACCTCCCAAGTGGCTGGTACTACAGGTACCCGCCACAACGCCAGGCCATTTTTTGGTTGCAGCCGTCATTGTTGTTTGGTGGACCTGGGCTGGATTTGAACCCGCCAGCTCAGGTGTACGTGGCTGGCGCCTTAGCCCATTGAGCCACAGGCGCCGAGCCAACTTATGATTTTTTTTTCCCCCACAACTTGATTTTCTCCTTTGCCTTCCTCATACCTACATTTTCCTCCTGCTTTATAGATCTTTTAGTGGCTCTTCATAGGAAGTGACAATCAGACCTCACAATTGATTTTTTTACATTACTATTTATT
>CAUYRH010170213.1:0-10532 GCA_963574655.1 Perodicticus potto | reverse complement strand
GCTCTCTCCGTTCCTCTCCCGGTCTTTCCCCGTCTCCTCCTCTAGGCCTCTAGCCTCAGGGTATATTTAGGTGTATGGGTTCCTTGGCCAGGAAACAAATGACCTCTCCTTCACTTTACACTTGGGACTAAATGTGGAACCACCATTTCCTATGCCTAGGTCAGTTTCTTGTGAATTTCCTAGGCCTGAATTCCATGGATGGACTGTGTCCATTCATTGATACACTCATTCACCTTGCCCTGGGTGGAAGGGACTGTATTCACAGAATTCTTTCTAATGCTAACAGAGTTCCCCTTCCCACAGTCCAGGGTGCATCTGGTTTGATCCCTCTGGCCTGGGCTGGTGTGGCCAGGGCCCACCCTGTTTCCCCTGTTCTGCTCACAGCAGGACTGTCGGCCTTGGGGCTCTCAAGCAGCTGCAGGGGCGTTTTCAAGGTAGATCAGACTTCACGGGTAAGCAGCTGTGAGACCACAACTAAGTCAATGGCAACCAAATTTACCAAGATTTAGTTTCCAACTCTTCATGATTTGATGTCGTGCAAAGAAAAAGAGCAGGTGTTAGAACCAGATACACCTGGGTTAGGATCCCATCTGAATCACGCTGAGCAAGTAATTTAACCCCCCCCACGCCTTAGTTTCCCCATCTGTAAAATGAGGATAATAATGTCTATTTCATACAATTGTCGTGAGGATGAGAGTCCCCCAAACTGTGCGTGAGACACAGTAGACAGTCAAGAAAGGAGAGGTGTGATTAGGGCATTAGTAGTACCACAGTCTGGGGTAAATCCAGATACGTCCACGAGACCCCCAAACTCTTCTCCTTGGACTGATGTTGGGTGTGTGAAAGGGCACTGTTAAAACTGGTTATTTCAGGGAGAAAATGATTTGTCCATTGGCTGTTCAAACAGAGGTAATTACTAATTATGTTTAACAGCGCATGAAAAGTGGGACCTAAACAGGTGACATCCAGATGTGTTCACATCTGGTCTCACAAACTTCCCCAGGGAGGCTGCTCCCCCAGGCCTGGAGACAGCCTTGCTATGTGGTTTTCCAGCTTTGGCAGATGTGATTGTCCTGGACATGCAGAGCCCTTGAACCTGCCCAGTCACATCCACACTTCTGTATTTTGCCTGTGCCAATTCTTGGCCTTCCTGTACCTTGTGCCTTGTTGGCAAATTACCTTCCTTCAGCCCAGCAGGTGACACCCTCCCTGAAGCCTCTTCTGTCGTAAGATACCCTCTCTGCTACCCCAGAGTGCTCCGTTACGGTCTCAGGTTGACAGGTCCATCTCCTAGGGTTATGGGGTTCTCCCTGGGTGCAGGGTGTGTCCAAGGCACATCCACACACTCAGCCCTGCAGGTGCTCAGCGGTATCTTCAGGTTTGCCAGGACCTAACCCGGGTGACAGGGGGACAGGAGCCTGCAGGATGAGCCACGAGTCACAAGCTCAAGATGCTCTCACAGGCGTCCACCTTCAAGGGAACTGCATTAGTGTGGAGACTAAGAGAGGGCTTTACTTTGGGCAGGGGCTGCTATGTGTACCTGGGAGAAAAAATACAGAACCAGAGTGATGCACCCTCTCGCCAAGGGTGGGTCTTACTGGCTCTGGCACGTGACTGCAGCAGGATCTTGCCACAGGACAGATGTTTTGTGATGAGAAGACTCAGGGAGAAAATCATCTCTGTATGGCTCCCAGGGACAGAACTGAGGTGGAAGGACACCAGTTCTGGAGGCAGTGTGATCATGATTCAGTGAAAGGCAGGGTGCCCACTCTGAGGTGCCTCCTGTCCCTGGACTGCTTCATCCTCCCCAGGAAACCTCAGCAGAGCAGGATCCCAGAGCCTGCAGGATGCTGGCCTGGGTTTGAGGTCAGAGTAGCCTGTAGTCATTGAAGCTGGTTGCCCTAACTGGCTTCTCCAGGCCCCAGGAACACCAGCCGCCCTGGAACCAGTGTCACCCATTGGGGTATGCTGGCCACAGCGGAGGCCCTCAGGGATATCTGGTGGTCACATGGGGGATCTCAAGCAACACATTGAGCCCACACAGCAGCCCCTGTTTGTCCAAGGTGACCCAGATTTTACTGACTAGATGAGCCTCAATGGAGAAGACATGGAGTGAGGTGTCATCATGGCCATGTGCACACCGCTGTCTGAGGCTGGAGCCTCCTCCGGCCTCGGGAGGTAGGGCCTGAGTCTCCACATGAAGGCACCCAGGACTCTACCTGCACCGCACAGTTGCCGCTGTCTGGGGAAATGTGAACTCACCCTCCCTTTCCCAGCATGCAGTGTCACCAAGGGAATCAGGGACCCTGCGTTCCCTCAGGGCACCCTCTTAATTTCTCAGGTCCTGGAGGGGGAAGGTCCTAGGACCTCTGTGCAGAGGGGTCTGGCTGGAAGCACTGGCTACACGCCCCCCAGGTGGATATGTGAAAACTCCCACATCGACAACTGCACTAAACCACAAGGACACTGCATGCAGAAGGGGACTCTCTCTTCTACACTGAGCAGCTAGGAGGTGGCAAACAGGAGTCTGCCAAAGGAGGTCTCACTCCCAGGATGCTGTTTCCTCAACTGAGGCCCGCCTGCTGCTCCGGACTCCCTGTTGCCGTGGTGTGGTTAGGCAGGGAGCTTGGAACAGACTCAACAGGGGACGCTGGAGAGACAGGGCAATTCCCAACAACAGCCCTGACTAAAGGTGCACAGAACCACCTTGCTCTTCCCCAGTGCCAGGGAAGGCTGCTGGAGCCAGGCCTGGAAGGGGAAACCTGGGCTGCAGTCCCCCAGGTGGAGGCAGAGCTAAATGCTTTTCTTGGCATGCACAGAGCAGGACTGGAGTTTGGAGGCTATTTAGGAGGACCCAGGGCCTAGAAAGGTGGGGCAGGACCCTGCATCTGCGCACCCCCCACCCCTTCCAGAGCACTCGTTCCCTGGCTAACACTAATCTCCTCACCTAGCTGTGCGGTTTCAGCCAGGAATCTGCCCCTATCTGGTGCTTCAGCAGGGCAGCACAAAAAGACCAGTGGCACCAGGGCACACGGTGGGGATTCCCTTCCCTTCCCAGCAACAAGTCAACTTTGAGTGCAGAGTGTGTGCTGACCTGGGCACCCAGAACCTGAAAGTACAGCCCCATCAGCCAACATGGCCATGGATGACTGTCCAGCCACTTCCCCCTGGACCCTCCTGAGATGTCCCCTTGGCACAGGGCCACTTAGATCACAGCGGTGATTCCGGCCTCTCCTAAAGATAGGATGACTGTGTCCCAGCCAACAGGAGCCACGTGCATATATTTCCTCTTTGAATCCAAATAAAAAATTCACCAAATAGGCATGTTATGCCCATTTTACACACGACAACATAGCCAGATAGGCTAGGTCCATTGGCCAAGGTCACTCAGATAGCAGGTGGTCTGGGCTCAAGCCTGTGCTGCTTGTGCCCTCGGGAGAGGAGCAGGTACTCTTGACAGCTGTGGTCCTTTATGAGCAAGCCCCAGGGTGGGAGAAACACCTGAGAATGGGATAGCTTTCCCCCACCCTGTCCCATTTTGTTTCAGCTCCCTTTTCTGTCTCCATCCCTTGTGTCACCCCATCATCACCCCATTGGGAGGAAATAGGAACCTCTTCCTCTCAATGTGCTTTGAATGACTGGAGAGGATCTAGGAGTACGAATGTTCTATGAGATCATTATTTCAGATCAAACAAAGCCAAAGGAACAGGTCTCAACTGGCAGAATTCCAAATGTTGTGAATGCACTTGGGGGATTCCCAGCAGCCCCCAAATCACACCAACTTCTCCAACCTACACAGCAGGTCCTTCAGGGGCCACAGCTGCTCCTTCTCCCCCAGGTCCCTGCTGAGAGTCCCCAAGAGTGCTGGGTGTCCCCAGTGCTGGTGAACAGACGACCATGCCAAGGGGATCTTGCCAGGAATGGTGACTACTAGTGACATCTGAGCCAAAGCTGCAGGCTGATCCCCAGTGGCACCTCCTTTTCTTCTTCCCTTTTCCACACCTTTGTTCCGAGGGGCCTGATCTTGGTCTAGGCCTTGAATTCTGGCAGCTGGGCAGACTCAAGGAGAAGGCCTTCAGGATGGGAGGAGCCACTAGGAGCAGGAGCTCAGTTTAAAACATGGCCCAGTGTCCTATATCGTAGATACATTTGTGCCCTCACATACTCCTGGGGCCACCATCAACCAGATGACAAAGCAGCCCTTCTGCAAGCTGCTCCGCTTAGACACTGCTCTTATGCATTGCCTTCTCTCCCTCAGGCCACCTTGGAGCTCATCTGAGCCAGATTCTGCCAGTTGTTCCTTCTTGCATCTGATCATACTCCCCATAAGGCGATCCTGAGTACTCGCTCTGGGCCCAGGGACCTGGGAGCTCAGAGCCCAGGTGGAAGAGGCAGACCCATGATCAGGTAAGCACAGGGCAGTGGATAAAGGCTTCAGCAGAGAAGCAATTCCTTAACTCCGCCTGGCAGTGTGGAGCAAGGCTTCTAAGCGGAGGCAACTCTTGGGTTGCAGCCTGAGGGATGCATAGAAGTTGATGAGGCAAATGCAGCATGTGCAAAGGAAGGCTGGTGCATCAAGCTGTGTGGGAAGGTCACCCTAGGGGCACGGCACAGTCCACAGAATGCTTTGGGCTGGGTCTACACTGCACCCACTTCCCTTCTTCTGCTCTGGGCAGGAGGATATGTGACCAAAGCCCAGATGATCAGCGCATTCCATATGTCTAATGCCGTGACCCATTCAGAAATAGGCATGTGCTCAAGATAGCAGCTTTGGCTGGAATCTTTGGGGGAGAAGTTCTCTTTGTCCACAGGAGTTGCTAAGCTGGTGGGATGTAAGCATGGGGCCGCAGGGGCCTGTGGGGATAGCCCAAGAATAAAGATGATACAGAGAACATCAGAGCTGAGAAGTGAAGACCTGTTTTCTTGATTGAGCCCCTTTGCCGAAAGCTAGCACCCTTGGTTATTTCCAGGTATCTGAGCCAAGACGTTTGTTTGTGTCTGAGTTTTTCTGTCTTATGAACCGCCGAGGCCTGTGAAAACACATATACAACCCCTCACAGCACAGTGACCCCAGGCTGGCAGCCTGCAGGCACCCCTGGGCTGGATGCTCGGGCCTCTTCTTTCCTGCAGGGGCTGGAGTAGAGGGCCCTAGGCCGTCGCTGCTGAGTCCTTCTGTGTCAGAGCAGAGGTGCTGCATAGGTAGAACAGCCAAATGAAGTCCTTCCTTGCCGTGTGTGTGCACGTGTGTGGCAGTGACCAGCCTCGCAGGCTGGTCTATTGCAGGGGAGGAGGCCTCCTCCTGATGTCAATTCTGACCTGCTGGCTGGGATTGGGTCCTCACCCCAGGGAGGCTGGGTACCAAGCCAGGAAAGGCCTCTTCTTAGTACGATCCTTCTTCCCTCTTTGCCTCCCTCTCTAGTGGGGGATTCCAGGCAGAGCCTCTGGACAGAGGACTTCAGGACCAGGCCCAAAGGTCAGCATGGTGCTGGGGGAAGAAAAGCAGGAAAAGAAAAAAAGGGGCGAGTGGGCAAAGTGAACCGAGGTGTAACTGGACCATGGACACTGCCAGGGAAGCTGCTATTGCTGACAATGTCGTCAATGTCTGCTGAACACCTACTGTGTGCAACACATCCATCAAGTCTGTAAGATACATTCATTATCTCCATTTTACAGACCAAGAAACTGAGGCTCAAGGAAGTCACATGACTTGCCCAAGTGGCTGAGCTTACATGGAAGTCAGATGGAGCAGATTGGCATTGCTAACAGTCTGCCAAGACACAGCCTTCTGCTTGCCCTCCTCGCTGTCTCAGTCCTCGAATGTGGTGGACCTTTTGTAGAGGCCACACTGGCTGATCCCTGAGTGGTACAGGTGGAGGGGGCCACCTGCAATGGTGGTCAGAACCTGCACTTTGAAGTCTGACAGATACAGGTCCAAACTGTGGGTCTGCCACTGCTGTGGCCTTGGTGCATCTGCTCTGAGCTTCAGTGTCCCCAGCTTACAGGATGGGACGGCTGTGAGTCAGGAGCACAGTGTGCATGGAGCACCAGGCACTCTGCAGGCACTCAGGCAGTGCTCATCATTGCCAGAGTATCCAGCAGGGTATCCAGGATGTCACATCCTGACATCAGGTCCTGGGCCCCTTCCCCACATGCTGGCACAAGATTTTTGGTGGGAAACAAAAGGAGAGGCCAAAGTGAAGAGAACCCTGCATGGCCATGTAACTTAGCACCAAAACGGCTGGGCCTGAGTGAGCAAGCTGGAGCCCTGGCGCGGGCACTGTCCCTGGAGGCTGAAACTACCATGATAGGCACCTGGAGGTCGTGTGGCTTCTGTTGGGTGAGAAGGATGAGTAAAGCGGGAGGGCATCTGA
Source organism: Perodicticus potto (assembly GCA_963574655.1). Taxonomy (NCBI): domain Eukaryota; kingdom Metazoa; phylum Chordata; class Mammalia; order Primates; family Lorisidae; genus Perodicticus; species Perodicticus potto. Next base: position 4,161 of record CAUYRH010170213.1, on the reverse strand, counting down.
ACACAGCACAGCTGAGCTGAGGCCTGGGGCAGGAACTGACGCGTTCCTTAACGTGATGAGAGAAAGGGAAGGAAGTGCAAGGATTGGGGCCCCGCACCCCACCCACGGCGCCTGCTTGGGGAAGCTGAACAATGCAGAGCTGGGGATGCTGACTCACCGGGATATGGCTCAAGACACCCAGGGCATGTTCTCCCCTTGGACTCAGGAGTGGGAAAGGGGAACCCACCCTGACATCCCAGAGACTGCCTCGTTCAGAGATCACCTGTGCTGCTCGGTGAGGCTAGAAACAGGCAGGCACTGGGTCCTTTGTGCCCTGTTTCACAGATGGCTCTACTGAAGCCCACAGTGATGCTGGCATGGCTACGGCAAGGCCAGAGGCAGTACAGGTGCCCCAGACCAGTCTAAGGGTAAAGAACCTCCCCTCCTGCCTGCCTCTTGGGTGACTACAGCCTCAGTGGTGGCAAGGGAGAGACTGCAGTCCCCTGTGGAGCAAGACCTGCTCTCCCTTTGTGCCCTATGAGCCCCTCTCTAGACCTGGACATAGGCCATGCCGGTGTCCCTAGCCGTGCCTTCCCCTCTGCATCCCTTTTTCCAGATTAGCCCTGTTCTCCTCCAGAGGTACCAGCTCCGAAGCCCCTTTCCCAAGATACTGCCCAGCCCCAGGTCAAGGTTAGGATCCTCCTGAGATGTTCCAATGGAAAGTGACTTCTTTCTTCAATACTGAGAACGTTCATCACAGCTGATGACCAGGCACTCTCAGCCATGAGCTGGCACACGGCCTGTCTCCAGTGGGACGGACAGCCCCGGAGGCCGGTGCCCAGTCTGATTCTTCCCAAACCACTTGCCCAACACCTGGGGCCCACTAGGGGCAGGGAGCATGCTCAGTATGCATCTGCTGAATGAATGAATAAATGGATGAATGAATAAAGCAGGGAGCATGACAAAAGAGCAGACATTAAAGCAAAAGACCTGAGACCCAGCTCAGCCCAGCTCAGCTCACTCCTAGCTGTGTGGCTGGGAGCAAACTGTGTGCCTTCTCTGAACCTGATTCTTCATCTGCAAAGAACAATTTTAATGGTGATCTTACAAATCTGTCCTGGGGAGCAGAGGGAAGGGACATGAGTGATGCTGATAATGGTACGCACAGATATAGCCACATCTTAATCTCCAGAACCTTAGAACGTGACCTCATGTGGGAAAAGGGACCAAGAAGATGTGATTAAGGAGGAGCTCCAAGAGGAAGAAGGCATGGATTAATAGGTGGGCCCAGCATTAGGAGCACAGAGGGGGACTCAACACAGCCGACCAGAAGGCTACATGACAAGAGCGTGGAGATTACAGTGATATGGCCACAAGCCAAGGACTGCTGGCAGTGCCAAGAGCTGGGAGAGACAAGGACAGAGTCTCCCCTGGAGCCACTAAAGGAGCATGGCCCTACCGAATCTTGATTTCAGCCCAGTGATGCTGATTTTGGACTTGTGACTTCCAGAACTGTGAGAGAATAAACTCGGTGGTTTGAAGCCACCGAGTTTGTGGTAGCTTATTACAGCAGCCCCAGGCAACTACTAGAGCATGGAAAGGACACTGTGCTGGCTTGAAGTCATCCTTCTCATCACCTTTCTTCTGAGACTGTGAACTCTTAGCAGGCCTCCTATGCTACTGCTTGAAATAACCCAGGTCCCAGTAGGTACTTCCTCCATGGCAGGCTGGCAGGAAATGGGACCCCTCTCTAGGCTGCGGTGCTGTGGACAGAGGAGAGCGTTTGAGCCCTGTGTTGCACCCCCTGTGCTCACGGGGCTCTGGAGCGTGCGTTCCCACCCACCGCCCGGATTACACAGTCACTGACTCCCCATAGCCGGAATCCACCCGGCACACAGCCCCAACATGCCAACTCCGCCTGCCCTGGGGACCTCTGGCCTGCGTGCACCAGCCCTGCCTGTGAGCCAAGATGCCTGCCACCCACCAGGATCACAGGGCCACAGGGTGGGGTCAATAGAGCTTGGAAGAGGGGAGGTTGGGACCCTTCAGCTATTGCTGAGCTGCTCAGGGCCAGGCACCCGCTCTTTTAGAAACACTTGGTGGGTGTTCTCTGGGGCCATGGACCTGCTAGAAAGGGAGCCAAGTCCCCAAAGCCCGGCCTTGCATCTCTTCCTCCAAAAACTGGGATTTCTTAATGCCAGGACAGGGTGGGCAGGGTGGGCATGTCTGCTCACTCTGGGCCTCCTGAGAGCAAGGCCAGCGCCTGCCACCCTAGACTCTACCAGCAAATAGAAACAGTTCCAGAAAGCTCCTCTGCATGGAATTCAATCTCTCCAAGGGATTTGTCTGTTGATTTTGGTTTTGCTGTGCTTTTTCTTTTGTTTTGTATGTGAAACTGCACATTGGCAAGCTTGTTTACCATGTTTCCCATACATGCATTTAAAAAGTTCCAGAAATCAAATCCTTTCCAAAACGTACTAAGGGAGTTTATATTTTTAAAGAGGTATACAGCAAAGTCTTTCAGAAATTATGGGAGAACTGCACCCTGCCAAACTGCAGCCCAGTCCATTGCCTCCATCAGTTGGCACTTCCCCGTGGGCCCACGTAAGCTCTGTAAACAGGAGCTGGGGGCCACAGCATCCAGCCATTCATTGATTGGTACCTGTGCTCACACACTGTTCCCTCCATTAGCTGATGCTCACTGAGCACCTGCCTGCGGTGGCATCAGGTGGGAGCTGAGGGTCTGAGCAAGACTCTGCCAGGACCCCTCAACACACACACACAGAGCAGTGGTTGGAAAACCAGTTCACAAGGGCTGCATCAGAGGTGTGCCGGGTGGGCCCTGACATACCCAGGGACTACCCCTAGCCCACACGTGCACAGATATCAGCAGTTCATGAGCGCCATGAGCACATTGTGATGAAAAGGCTGTCAGGGAACTACTGCTATGTGGGTCCAGACATGAGCTCAGGAAATCACAAACCCCCAATCCCATGGTTCACATTGGTCCTTGGCCCAATCGCCTTGTGGGGACCTATGGGGGCCACAGAGGGAGGTTGAACACTAATTATATCCTGCAAATAGCACACAAAGTGCTGAAGTAGGAAGAGGGGTGAGAAGAAAAGAATTTATCCTGGTGCAATCTGAGAGGGCTTCCTGCAGGAGGTGGCATCTGAGCTGGGTCCAGACTGGAAAGGAGGTGGTGAGTAGTATCGGCCTGGTGTTCTGAGACAGAAGAACAGCTGCACAAGGGCAGGTTATATGAAGGAATAGCAACTACATTCCCAAGGCTGAAGGTCTGACTAGAACATGGTAGGGAAATGTCAGTAACCTACTTGACTTACTATACAATAGGAACTTCTCTTCCCCCAGACTTGCCAACAAGAGAGTGAACAGGCCAGGTGCAAGCTAGGAAAAGATGTGCAACACACTTACTAACTGCAGAATGAGAAGCCTTAGCACGCAAACTTCTTATTTCTAATGAATGGGGAAAAGACAACCCCATAGAAAAATAGGCCAAGTAGCTACACAGACATTTGGGGGGGAAACAATGGGCAATAAACCTAAGAAACAACACTTGGCTTTATTTGTAAAATGGGAGCTATCAAATTAGAATAATAGGGGCTCGGCACCTGTGGCTCAACGGGCTAAGGTGCCAGCCACGTACACCTGAGCTGGCGGGTTCGAATCCAGCCTGGGCCTGCCAAACAACAATGAAGGCTGCAACCAAAAAAAATGGCCGGGTGTTGTGGCGGGAGCCTGTAGTTCCAGCTACTTGGGAGGTGGAGGCAGGAAACTCGCTTGAGCCCAGGAACTGGAGGTTGCTGTGAGCTGTGATGCCACAGCACTCTACCCAGGGCGACAGCTTGAGGCTCTGTCTCAAAAAAAAAAGGCTTGGCACCTGTGGCTCAATGGGCTAAGGCGCCAGCCACGTACACCTGAGCTGACAGGTTTGAATCCAGCCTGGGCCCACCGAACAACAACGACGGCTGTGACCAAAAATGGCCTGGTATTGTGGCAGGTGCCTGTAGTCCCAGCTACTTGGGAGGAGGAGGCAGGAGACTCGCTTGAGCCCAGGAATTGGAGGTTGCTGTGAGCTGTGATGCCACAGCACTCTATCCAGGGTGACAGCTTGAGGCTCTGTCTCAAAAAAAAAAAAAATTAGAATAATAGGGAGATGGT
>CAUYRH010170211.1:0-18901 GCA_963574655.1 Perodicticus potto | reverse complement strand
CACACTGGGGTGTCTGGGCCTCCAGATACATTTCTTTTTTTCTATTTTCTTTCTTTCTCTTTCTTTCTTTCTTTCTTCTTTCTTTCTTTCTTTCTTTCTATCTTTTCTCTCACCTCTCTCTCATTCCTTCTTTCTTTCCTTCTTTCTTTTTTACTTTCTCTGTCTTTCTCTCTCTTTCCTCCATGTGTGTGAGTGCATGTCTGAAAGTTACTTCTTACATAATTAAGCAGAACCCTTGGGAAAGGGTAGGGAACTCAACTTGCAGAAACCCCTGAACCTTCTGGAATGAAAAGATCCATCTATCCAACTCAATCTTCTCACTGATGAGACTTACATCTCTGTCCTCATTATTTGATGGTAAGCTCCTGCAGGAGCTTTCCACTTGGGATTAAAAATCTAGGCTCACCCTTTCTTGTATTGAGTACATGACAGAAAGCAAGATTCCTCATCAAATCAGAAGTGGATCTAGAGGCCTCCAGATACAATGCAATAATCTTCCTAATGAAATCAACTCACCAAATGCTCTATTAACTAATAGAAAAAATAAAAGGAATGTGCCCATGTTTGTGTCACCAACTGGGAAAATGGGTCACACCATCTTCATTATATTAATCAATAGTTTGACCAAATTGATTGTGCCCTTGAATAAAACTAGACATAAATTAAGTTTGCAATGCTTTCACTTTGCTAAAAGTCAATAATTATTATAGCCTGCTATTTGCCATTGACTGTGGTTGGCTGTAGCAAATCACTATGTACCAGACAAATGAGCTCCCTGCAGTGTGCAGCTTAGGTGAAGCAGTTTGATATTTAGCTGATAATCCTACATCATATCTACAGAGCCATTCTTAATAAGAACTGCCTCTGATGATTAAAAGTCAGAAAGATCCTTCTTTAAACATTTCAAGAAATCATAATGAGCTGAGTTTGATTTCATCCCAGGACTACTGTAGACACAGTGATGAAAGTTGCTATTTATTGAGCCTCACACACTGTGCTAAACATATCACGCATATTTTCTTTCATTCTCACAAATATTTTACTTACAAAGTGAGTAATAAGGGGTTAATTGAAGGTAAAGGATTTCACTTAAAAGGTGAAGAGTGGACAACGCATCACCTACCAGAGCACCGCTGCTCAGTAGAATCATGAAAACAATGAAGGTTTCAAACCAGTTGTGCTCCACTATTTTATAGCAAGTTTTCCTCAAATTCCACCAAAGTTTCCCTTTGCCTTCTTCTATGCTTATCTGACAACACTTGAACTTCCGTACACAATCTAAAATATGTGAGAGTAAATGAAGAGAAAATAATTACTCTTTGATGATGTATATTTATGTTGGTGAGAGATTTGTCAATATCATTACCTGATGATACATTGTAAATAACTTTTATTTTATAAGATGGCTTCCATTTAAAAAGAAATCAAAATCTTCTATATATGGCTTTTTAATCACTTGCTCAAAAAATTTATTTTTATGTTTATAGAATTATCTAATGGATTGTATTACATTGTAAAAACTTGCCAAAAAATGGAAAAATCAAAGGAAAAATACAACTACCAAAAAGTTGATATTTCCATCCTGTCCTTATCTTATGAGTGTAATTCCACTTTTATAAGGACATTTTATATACATGCAAACTCTAATTAGTTCACTAAATAACATTAACAATTCCCATCTATAAGTAAATAATTTATGAACCACTTCATCATATCTAAATAATTTACTAGAATTTATATAAATATTCTGCTATTATTTCATATTTCAGTTGCTTTAATTCTGGCCATTAATGATAGCAATGTAATAAACACCTTTGTATAATTTGTCAACTATTATATCAAAGGCTTTTCAACCAATGTCTATTGAATACCTGGTACAGTTGAAGAATTGCATTGGGCAAATTATATTATAACATGTAAGACATATGTTTATCTCCAATTAATGTGCATTTCAAGTAGGGATGATTTTTTTTTATAAAATACTACAGTTATAGAAAGCAACAATCATCACAAGACAAAGTATTATCCTAGGAGAGTTCTTTGGTAAAGCTAATTTCTGAGCTTTATGGCGGAGGTGAATTTGGGGCTAGATCTTGAAGGACATATAAGAATCGTATCTATTACCAGAACATGAAGCTGTGAGGATGGAGAAACAACGACTGGAACAGAAAGGATTAGGAGTCCAGAATGGAAGAGTAGCCCAGGCACAGTGGCTCATGCCTGTAACCCTAGCATTCCAAGGCGCTGAGGCAAACAATCACTTGACAGCAGGAGCTCAAGACCAGCTTAAGCAGGAACAAGACCCTAGCCAGGCATCATGGTGGGTGCCTGTAGTCAGGGGGCTAAAGCAGGAGGATAGTCTGAGGTAGGAGTTTGACGTTGCTGTGAGGTAAGCTGAGGCCGTGCCACTCTAGCTTGGGCAACAGAGTGAGACTCTGTCTCAATAAAAAAGAAAAAAAGAAAAAAAGGACTGCAAGTGTAGCTTAGAGCCCAAGGTTTTAGGTGGTTTCATACACAGCATTATTATTAATACCTATTATTATAGGTATTTGATCCATACTTCAACTAAAAACTTGAGCTTACCTCAGAAAATCCTTTTGAGGTTACCTAGTGACATATTGCCCCATACATTCAACTCAGAACATAGTTTGACATTTTTATTACTTATTTTTGTTCAGAAATAATAAAAAATGTTGACCTTAACTAATACAGAAGACTGTTACTCGAGGACAGATTTAAATGAACATTTCAGAACTAGTACCCATCATACAATGACAACAAAGTAATCGGCAAATTACTTCTTTCATTTCCTTATTTTTTCTTTTATTTTTTAAAACCTATTAGAGACACGTCTGATTCAGCTTTCTCTGTTGTAAGGTATCATGGAAGGCCACAGAAAAGCCAGTTAGTAGTATTTCTCAGAGTTGAACAGGATCTATAAAAAGAAGAATATTTAACTATGTAAATTAAAGTTTGCTTTTTAAACAATGGCCTCTGTTTTGTTTAGTTTTTGTTGTTGTTGTTGTCGTTTTGCAGTTTTTGGCCAGGGCTGGGTTTGAACCCGCCACCTCCCGCATATGGGACTGTTGCCCTACTTCTCTGAGCCACAGGCGCTGCCCTGTTTTGTTATTTTCAAAATGTAAAATAATAGCAAATACAGTTGATAGACAGGTATAGGTAATTACTGTACAGATAGATAGTTGGTAGATAGGCAGGACAGGAAAGATTAATAGAGAAGAGGAAACTAGTGACTGTAAATGTCACCATTTGGCATTTACCTTCTGTAAAACAGGCTTCAGGTTCCAGGGATTCTTCAGGCTCAACCTCGGGTTGCTCTCCCTCAGCGGGAGCTCCTATATCAACTGTGCTGCCTTCAGATGAACTAGTTGCATTTAGCTTCTGAAAATCAATCCCACAAAAAAGCTTTTAATTATTTTCTTTCATCTCACTATAAATATTCATTAGGCGTACCCCTTAGTCTTCTGTATGCATTCTTGATCTGTAATTTAAGAATAACTTAAACATAATGCCAATCTGCTTTGGTAAAGGTATGGGGTCACAAGATTAGACACAGCACCACAGTATTTTTTTTTCTTTGAAATACGGTGTTAACAACTGAAATAACATTTTGTTTGAACCCACGTATAGAGATTCTGAAATTAAATCCTGCGCAAAGCTGCCAGAGTCATATGGTCATCTGTGATCTTGCTTTCGTCAATTAGTTGTTAAATGGTATAGTTTGTTTTATTCTAAAATTGTGACCCAACCAACAAAAGCTGCACAAGTGTATTTTCATGTCAAATTCAGAAAAGATTTGATCAAGTGCACATAAACAGCAACAGTCTAAATTCATCCACTTTTCATTGACATGAAAACATATACTACTGGTTGTTATTAAATAGGTTCTATGATTTTCTAATTCCAAAAAGAGCAGCACATTGTTAGCTATATAGCAAGAGCCGATATTTTGCATTCTCTTTGGCCAATGCACTGCTGTATTTCATTGTGCATTTGGAAACTACTTGTTACTTTGGCACTCTTACCTGTCCTGTTAGTACAGGCAGAAATAAATCTTTGGTTGTTGTTTTGTTTTCCTTTAGGTTAAATCAGATATCACCAAAGGAAAATGTAATAGAAAGAAGTTGTCTTAATTCTTGAAATGCAATAAACTTTAGCCAGATCAGGCCATTCTTGGGATCAGCATCAATGAAGGAATCCCAATCTCTAACCTGGTCTCAGAATGTGGCAGGAATGATGCAGGGCCAGGTGTGAGTGCCACGCGGAATCAGAGTAGTTTGGGCCACAGCATTCTCGAACCTGTGACAATGTTATTACCAGTAGTGCATAACATTAGTTAATGGTTGAGCTGGTCAGAGCTAGTTTATAAAGGGATGGGGTAAGCACATGATAAAATGCACACTGAACTACATTGAACTGGAATAAAATGGATGCTGGAGTCAGACTAAAAATACTATACTCATATTCGGGCTGAGGAGTATACGAATTTTCCCTAGGAAGATGGTGTCTTCATTTTATAATAAGAATTTTCTTCATGTAGAATATTCGCTTAGCATGGTGGTGCCGATGAAGTAAAAACATTGATGTATAACATAAAGATGAGATTAAAAATGTGTTTATCACAGGTAATTTAACAATATCAATGATAGAATAAAATCTCATGCCTTCTTAGAATTAGTTTGGAGGTTATTTCTTAATTTGTCCAAAATAGTTAAATCAAAAAATATATATTATAAGGTGTTTAAAGGTGTTTGATTTCTTCTTCTACTTATCAGGTATATCATAAGACCAGATAAATAATCATAATATATTTGTTATTAAAATTTGGATATATTTTGTTCTAATATGAAATACCAAAGTGATAAGATGTATTACAATGTTCTAATTTTTTTAGACTTTTTCTGAGTTCCTAAATTTTGTTTCTGGGTTGGACTCCCTGAGATAAGTATAACTCTGTTTACATATGGATAGTTGACTAAACAATGACTAAAATATTCTCTAGTTTTTATCTAGCTAATAAATATGTTACACATTAGGCTCCTGATAATACTGATCTTGTCATTTCCAGGATGCTAAAACGTAAAACACATAACTGGAAAAGCTGAAGCTTAGCCACTCCTAGTCTAACTATACACAGCCCACAATACGAAATGAAAAATACTCCTTTAACAGATGACACTGCAAACACAGAACCAAGTAAGACTTGAGGTGGAGCCATGGGAAAAAGGAGAACCTGTCTTCAGGGACTTCCCCTGCTCAGGCAGCAATGGTGAACAACTGTTTCAGAGTCTATATCAGTGCTAAGTGATTTGCAGATGCTCAATAAATTTGGTTAAAAAAATGAATCCATGAGTGATTAAATGAATGAAAAACTTCATAACAGAATGAAGGGTAGCCCTTGGTAGAGTTTGAGAGATGTCACTAGAGAAAGTATTATAGAAAATCTTGATTTAAAATGTGCATATTTTCCACTGGATCCCTGTAACATCCATGATCACTCCTGCTGCCAAGTAGCTGGGTTGTTACCACTGCAGATGACTTTGGGAAGACTTGTGTCACCACACTCATGTCTCTCTTCACCATCTATTTTGCATCATGCTTTCTTGCTTTCATAGGCTGTCCAACAAGTCTGCACTCCTAACTCCTGCCATCCAATATCACCTACAATATGTGCCCTAGACTGTTCATAAGTCTTTCTACAGTTGACCATACATTTTGACTTTTGGTAAGGTATAGGCCACATAGTTTCAGACACGTGGATTTTGGTCTCCCTAACCTGTTTGCAAGATATTTAGGAGCAGAACAACACACTCTAGGGCTTATGTACGAATAACACACCAAGTACAAGAACAGACTCCAACTTGCCAACATGATTTTCATTAAATATTGAATAAATTGTCTGTTTTCAATAGCTGGAAAGTATTGAAAGTATATAACAGTTCACCAACTAGTTTAATTGGAGACTGTTAATCAGTTTGTCATACTTGGTTGAAAATGAGAACAATTTAGTTTTTTCTAATTGCTTTTTATTCGTTATCTCTGGAGATTCTAATAATAAAAGGCATCATTCCTATATTCTTCTCTTAATTAAGTCATATTTAAAAATAGGAAAATGAACATTATCTTTACCTTTTAGTGTAGTGCTTTAGTTCTGGTATAGAATTAATAGATACCTTTTTTCCTAAAGCCAAATATTTACCTATCTAAATGTCAGGTTATTACTTTTCTAAAAGTGCATTTTGAAAGTATTGTGCTTCTAGATTTATCACTTTTAGCAAAGATCATATTTTTGCCATCTTTGAATCCTTAGCACTTATTCCAATGTTTTTATTTAATAAATGACTGTTGTGTAAATGATCGAAAGACCAGTACATTGACTTTTTAATCAACCACTGCTGCTAAAATCTCCCGAAACTTACTTTTACTTTCAAAAGAATATAAACAATATGTTTTCTTAATTTAAGAGTAACACAAATCCTTCAAGATTCTGAGTTGTGTAAGTACTGATTAATAACTCTTAGGATCATGGATACTGTTTCAAAAGCAAGCTGCCAATTGTGCAGACCAAACATGAGTCTATGAAGTAAATCGCAGTTTAACTCTGAAGTCAGGAAAACCTCTTGTCACTCAACACGTGTATGTACATGAGCCTATAGTCACAGAGGTGTACGCAACCTCTTTCTGGGGCCATCTCATCCTGCCCCACCTTCCTCTACACTGGAGCACAGAACCTGTCACGTGTATTACTTGAATACTTTTGCATTTCTGGTACACAGAACATAAGGTACGTATATATCATCCCTTCACATCAACCAATCTAGTACATATTTAGAGAAATAAATGTGGGTTTAATCATATTGTCTAAAGTCATACCGAATCCGTGTTTGGATTCTAGGTCTTCCCTATGCCATTCTGCCAGACTTTTCTGGAGAATTGCCTTGATGATTCATAAGCAAATCCTTCCTTTATCAAATTAAAACATCCAGTAGCCTGGACATTTAATTAAATCTTGCATTTTCAAGATAATACTTGTGATATTGTTGATTTCCTATTTTTTCACCATGAACTTTAGTATCAATTCATGTTGTATTCATAATTTTGATATTTATTAGTGTTGAGCTAAATACACATTAGAATATTCCATAAGCAAAAAATTTACTTTAAGAGATGATCCTGAAATGTAGGCAAGCAATTATAAACCTTTTCTGAAGGACATCAATTCAATGACTTCCTTAAAATCGCATTACAGACAAGTATTATAATATTATAAAATATGTTGTTGATTAAAACAGTTAAAATGTATAAGAATCTCATAAAAATCAAATGAATCAAATTAAGAATATAAAAATCTTCAGCTCCACATAAGGTTATATCTATCATCATCCTAATTGCAGTGTAAATTCACCAATTAGAACTTTAAAATGTGTATCTAATTATATGGAACTGTTACAACTCAGAAACTTTTAAAGAATTTTCAATTAAAGGTTGCCTGCAAATGTTCCCACTTGGGCATCATTCACCGAAAAATACTGCATAAGTAAGAGACTAAAATAGGAACTAGCTAAAAGTACACCAGTTTGACAAATTGTATACTTTCCTTTGGTAACTGTGGTTATTTAGATTTTGTTTTTATAACCTTTACTTATATGTCAGGAGGCAAGTGGACCGAATGATATTGTTAGAGGAGCCCTTGCCTTGTCAAACTTTAACAAAATATGAATGTACTCCAACATCAGGATGGTAAACATACCTTAACAAAAGCCAATTTTATTTTCTCTAAAGAGCATTGGCGATCACTTATTTTCAGGTGGAAATATTAATTAAATTATTTCTGTGGATATCTCATATTGTAGGGCTCTCATTGAAAATCTGCTGGGAGTCTCTTAAATTCTGGGCAATTATACTCATGTGAGTTAAGCAGGGAAGAATCCTACTTTGCTTAACTATCTAATAGACGCTAAGAAGCAATATTTCATTTTGTACTTTTAAATACAATAGGTCAAACTTTTACTTTCCACATCAGAAAAATTACTTAAACGTTGATCTGCAAACTAATAATCTTCCTATCTTGTTTAATAAAAATAATCACAACAGAAAAAGGAAGAGAAAACATCATTTCCTATTAAATTTTTTATAGGAACATTTGTTTCTCATTATAAAGCTAAGATACATTTTTAAGAAAATGTAATCAGTAAATATTATATATAATTTGGAAAAACAGAGGTACATTCTAATCTGATTTTAAGCAAAAGTCTAAGAAACACACTAATGTGATTTAATAAAACAATTGAAATTTTTTAAAAAAAGCAATTTAAATATAGATTAAATCAAGTATTCCATATGTGGCTATTTTGGTCTGTAAGAATCGCAATTTGGATACTAACCTGTCCTTAAGGAGCTCAAGATCATTTTACAGTAAAAATATTAGTACTGGAACAATGGAAGTGATGGTGTTTTTGCTTTGTTTTAGAATGGGCCTTAAGGCCAAAGTGACACATTAATATGAGAAGAAACTATTAGTGCTACTTTTTAAATAAGAAATATGGCAAAATAAAAATAATCATTCTCTTTATGGAATATTATCCAGAAAGTCATTTTAGTGCTTATAATGTATACACTAAAACATTTTTTAAATCATAACTAGCATAATGTTTAATAAATCATAATGTCTGGGTCCTCAACAGGTTAATAATGTTCCAAAGACACGTATGTTTGACCCATTTTGTTCTTACATTAAAGATATTTAGATAAGCTTTTTCTCCCCTCATCACTATCCTGCTGGAAAACTTTCCTATGAGGAGTACACGTTCTCTAGAATGAAGCCATAGATGGCCATTCCAGGACAGCACCTGTGGCTCAGAGTAGTGCGCTGGCCCCATTTACCGAAGGTGGCGGGTTTGAACCTGGCCCCAGCCAAACTGCAAGAAAAAATAGCCGAGCATTGTGGTGGGCACCTGTAGTCCCAGCTACTCCGGAGGCTGAGGCAAGAGAATTGCCTAAGTCCAAGAGCTGGAGGTTGCTATGAGCTGTGACGCCACGGGACTCTATGGAAGGTGACAAAGTGAGACTCTGTCTTAAAAAAAAAAAAAAAAAAAAAAAATTCCTCCATTGCTTACTCAAACCTTCCCTCCACGTTTTTATCCCCCTTCCTCTTTCTGTATTGGAATTTAGTATATTCTTTTAGGGATTGGTAAATATTCACCGAAGGAAGATCAAAGACATTTTCAAGGAAACGAGAAATTGCAATAATATGAGGGTTGAGAATAAATACATCCGTTCCTGCTTAGTCTGTGTTCGACAACACTTACTACAGCTAAACCCGCTAGATACGCTGGTAGATGTTTTTACCTCATTGTCCCACCTTCCCCCAAATGTCTTTCTCTACAGGAATATGGCAAATGGAATATTCAGAGAATAAGAATAGGAAGCTTGCCTCTTTCCAAGAAATTGCAGAAAGCAACCCATTATCATAATAAACCCAAATCTCAGGCTTTCTGAACAATTAATGCATAATAGGAAAAGATTACCCTCTCTACTCCTTCTATACATGTGTATCTGTGTTTAAGTGTGAGCGATTAGCAACTGTACATCTTGCCTCCAGGCAAGGCACTATCTTTCAGAAATATGGAATATCAGTACCCAAATACTTTGCTCCAAAGTATAAAAGAATGCTTCAAAAATGGCATGATCATTGTTTCTTTCAAAGAGCTGAATGTCTTGTATTAGGGCTGTTTTACAGTTTTAATAGCAGAAGAAGAGGAAACTGCATTTAGGAGACAAAGTATTTAATTACCTTTTTAAAAAAGGACTAAATTGGATTGAGCAATATGCTTAACATATTTGTGCATAAAACTGTGATTTAAACATCAGGAAATGAATGTTCCACTAACTTGAGCATACACCTGTTGTCATGGTCACATGATAGGGAATGTCCTTCATTTAAAAAACTCCAAAGGGGGGCAGTGCCTGTGGCTCAGCGAGTAGGGCGCCAGCCCCATATACTGAGGGTGGTGTGTTCAAACCCGGCCCCGGCCAAACTGCATCAAAAAATAGCCGGGCGTGGTGGCGGGCGCCTGTAGTCCCAGCTACTCGGGAGGCTGAGGCAAGAAAATCGCCTAAGCCCAAGAGCTGGAGGTTGCTGAGAGCTGTGACTCCACAGCACTCTACTGAGGGTGATAAAGTGAGACTCGGTCTCTACAAAAAAAAAAAAAAAAACTCCAAAGGGGGCAGCGCCTGTCGCTCATATACCGAGGTCGCCGTGCCCATATACCGAGGGTGGCTGGTTTAAACCCAGCCCCAGCCAAACTGCAACAAAAAAATAGCTGGGCGTTGTGGCAGGCACTTGTAATTCCAGCTACTCGTAAAGCTGAGGCAGGAGAATCGCCTAAGCCCAGGAGCTGGAGGTTACTGTGAGCTGTGATGCCACAGCACTCTACAGAGGGTGATAAAGTGAGACTCTGTCTCTAAAAAAGATAAATAAATAAAAACTCCAAAGGAACCAGAGCCCATAGTTCCTTTTCTACATAGTTTGTAGATCATAATATATTGAAACAATATTCTTCGGGAGAAAGTTTCCCAGAAGGCGTAGATGAAATAGAGGAAGGAGAAAAATCAAAAAGCACACAGGAGCCCAGAGCATGAAAAAGGAGGGCTCCAGATCTGTTTTCATAATGAGCATACCAACTATAAGTCCTTTGTTACTATTATTATTGTTAGTATTAATTGCTATACAAAGACATTTATTTTCTTTTCTTTCAGTCTAAGGGTTTTAGGGTAAATATAAACAGAAGCACCAAGAGAATTGTATTCTAAATGCAAAACATTTGTTTCAATTGCTAAATAAAACGATGCCATTTTCCCTAAAATGAAGCAGATAAAAATTATACCCATGCTCCTAGCAGCCAAAATAGAAACATTCCAATTCATTTATATTATTATCACATTAAAACAGCCTTTAAGAAGTTTGCACATGAATAAGGGATTGCTTTAATTCACATTAACCTTCAGAAAGACTTAATATGACACTAAACAAAAAATTACCAGGAAAGTATCCTCACTGGGGCTACATTTTTTAAAAAGGCAGAGAATAGAAAGCTTTTCTTCAAAAGTTTTTCAAAGAGGACCTACATTTCTCCTATAGGCCCTAAGAATGTTCAAAACTCTGTAACATTAAATGGAAATTAAATAATCCATAAAGGCATGCACTTTTACTTTTTATTGAATATCATTTCTGTTAAAATCTGTAAGAAAATTAGCAACCAAATCTTTAAAAAAAAAACAAAAAAAACCACAGGGTTGTCAGACTTGCCTGACCATGCTTTGTATGACTCAGCATAATAGCAGCTGTGCGTGTTTTTATTTTACTGCCAATGGATGGGCAAGGAACGTAGCTGAGTAACATGCAGGCCAGTCAAAAGTCACTGATTATATTTATATATGTACAACTTGCTTGGGTAACCTGGATAAAAGTGGTGACACGAGCTTTTGGCTGGTTAAAAAACACCAGAGCTGCATTCTTGATGGCTCCAGCTTGATTTTACCCCTGTGAGAAGTAAGAACGGTAAGCAGTGAAGGTCACCATACACACTACTAAATTTTACTTCAAAAAATAATCATTCAAGCATGGATTCAACATTGTTAAAAATCTCTAAAAGAAAACTCAGTTATTCAAAATCACAAAAGGAATTACAGGAAATATAATCAAAATAACATAAAAGTTAACGCGTACATGATTATGACATGAATTTTAAATGACACATTCTAGATAATCTACAGAAAATTACCGAAGAATTACACAATTTGGCAAAGACATAGCACTTGGTTCAAACACCCAAATAACCTATGAGTTCACTCAGTTCAATGTATCAAAAGAGATTTATTAGACACTCCAGAAAAAGAAAAATGTTTCATTTTTTCTTTAATTAAAAAAAAAAAAAAACCTAAGTAAGGAATAGCAAAAGCCTCAAGCCATTTCTTACTACAATTTCATCCCACCAGTTTTAAACAATGAGCAAAACTGAGGAGAAGACTGATACTACAGAGATATTCCAAGTGAGAGTGTTGAGTAATTGCTTCAATTCTCTTTAATGTTCTAGCACAGCGCTCGCTCGCAGGTAAAATGCGGAAAGATTAAAGCCCACATATTTTCCCTTCCTAAACTCTTATCTTAGTCCTTTTTTACTTATGAATCTACATCTGGAAAGTCTGACATAATGCCATAATTAAAAATTCCTCCAAACAACTTTAACACTAAGGCAACAAGCTCTGCGATGGGAAGGTGTTGAAGGGCTTCCACACCTTAAGCAATAAAATAATTCTGTGAAATTCTAATTCCAAAATACTGAGTTCACAAACATGTTGGAGGACTTAACTCAGAGTTAACTAGAAACAAAAAAGCTTAATGGTAACAAGAGAAACTGGGAAGGGAGTTTAGATTTCCCCTGCAGTAAACCCCACCTTCCTGGACATCCACTCTTTTCATATCAAACTGAATGGCTCGAGGTGAGGCAAAATGCATGCTCTTTTGGAAAGCCTAAGGTTTTAAAATATCTGAAAGTCGTGAAGATTGGATGTTAAATTAAGCACATTTCAAAAGATATTCAAACTGAGTTAAGAGCTTAAACTAGCTGATAGCTTTGACATTTGATTCTTTATAATTCATCCTCATACAAACCCTAAAACTAGGTATGTATGAAAATAAAAATTGATTTTCTTGACTATGAGAAAAAATACCCACTATTAGGTGTAATGTCAAAATACTGACAAAAGACCATACTTAAAATTATAATGACCCGATTCTATTTTCTAAACACTGACTTCATGCTCTGGTTTCTCTTCAGATCGCATAAATCTCTCGCCTTTTACTAAAGACTGACTTCAGCTTCGATGAGCATATAACATAAGAAATTGGGCCCTACCCTTTCAGTCTAACCCAGCTAACTATGCACATCCAGAATTGCATTCACAGGAGGAATGCTTTGCCCTGGGCTATAGGGTTTTCCTACGTTGTCCTAGAGTCTCCTCGGTTATCTTGTGAAACTGTTATTTATACCTTCGTACTTAGTAACTATATTTAGGCATTGTCCCCGCTTCATATCTAACCTCTATTTCTACCTCATCACTGCGCTAGCACCACTATCTACTTTATAAACAACAAAGAATGGAAAATAGCATATTCTTTTATCAAACAAATATAATAAATAACACAGGGTGTCCATGAAGTTGGTGAGTAATTTGTGTATCTTGAGTTGCACACAAACTTTATGGACACCCTGGATAGGAATGCTGACTGAAATATCTCGTTTTCTTTGCAGATCTGAATTTTTCCTAATAATTTTGACTAATCCCTAATTACCAAAACAATGTCATACTACCTAACATCTTGTCAGTGCCCCAAACTTATCCGTACCATTTTTCTTCCTTAAAATAAGAACGATAACAGAGGCCTTTATCTTCCCTGCCCAATAATTCAACATTTTCAAATGAAAATGAAAAAGGGAGGGTGGTGCCGGTGGCTCAAAGGAGTAGGGCGCCAGTTCCATACACAGGAGATGGTGGGTTCAAACCTGGCCCCAGAAAAAAACTGGAAAAAAAAAAAAAGAAAATGAAAAAGGGACATAGTTCTGGTTTTCATTGTTATTTTTATTTGTTTATGCAAGCTTAAACTACTGGGAATTTTGTCTTCATTTTTGTATAGTTGAACAGTAAAACAGGATGGTTTTAAATTCCTTCCTCACTTTACCCTCAACTTTGCACTTATTAATCTATAGGTTAATAGCAAAATAAACCAAAAACATATTCTGGTACTCCACTTTTCTTATAAAAGAATACATTAAACTGCCAAGACTTACCGAGTTGGTAAATTTAGAATTTTGCATTCTATAATACATTAAGGCTTTTCGTTCTTTTAAACAGCAAGCCCTGAGCTTGGTAAGATTAAACATATTTTTAGTGTGATTCTTCATCAATACCTTTTCTTCTGTAAAATAATAACTTAATGTAAACTGAAACTATATGGAAATATCAAGCCAGTCAGATTTTGCATTAGTAAATAAGCCTGTGCAAACTGAGTAAGATCACATTTTATACACTTGATCTTAACCAACAGGCGAAAAAAAAAAAAAAAAAGAATAGATAACGTCACCTTTCATGGAGTATTTCATAAGAGCCAAGAATATATAAGAGAATTGGAACTACCCTCCCTTCAGTTATTTTCCCAGCACATACAAAATCCACCGCTTCAGGCAAGCAACAAGGCAGAAGGCAGATAAACCGAAGTATTTTCAAAAATCTAAAATTATTTTATAAAACACTTCAAAAAATTCATATTAGCCTGCGTATTAATATCAAAATAAGTCAGCCTATCATTTGTCTAGCTATATTCTAATTTGTCATTAATCTAGTGTCACCAATTTTGCCATAGAAAATATATTGATCAGTATTTTCTATTTTCTTATGAGATGGAAACATAATTTTTAAAA
Organism: Perodicticus potto; assembly: GCA_963574655.1. Lineage (NCBI taxonomy): Eukaryota > Metazoa > Chordata > Mammalia > Primates > Lorisidae > Perodicticus > Perodicticus potto. Next base: position 4,403 of record CAUYRH010170211.1, on the reverse strand, counting down.
ATCGGATGATTTTAAAGCAACAGAAATACATAACACCAAAACATCTCCTTATTGAAATATGTTTACCTCTTTGCTTTCTTCCATGTCTGACTCACTGCTGAATTCTTCAGTATTTAAGTTTTCAAAGTCAGATTCTCCAACAGCGATCGGTACCGTCACAGTGAGGCTGGGGTTGTTTATAAACGACATGTAGTCACTTTCATCCACCACGTACTTTTCTACACTGCTGCCTATGCCACTGGTAGTTCCATTTCCATCTTTGAGATAATTGAGGTCTTTGCCAATTTCTATGGTGGTATGGTTGGAAATACAGCTGTCTTTCTTGTTATTTAGATCTTCAAGAGGTTTAATTTCATCTAAAGCTTTCTGTTTTCGAACAAAGGCTTTCTGAATGAATTCACGTATTTTTCTTTTAACAAAATCGATGCCCTTCTGCATCCTTCCCACAGCAATCTGGAGATTGTTCATTTCATTATCATCATCAGTGGCAGCAAGATTGTCAGAACTGAAGGAACTCAAAAGCAAGGCCAAGAAGAGATTCAGAACCTACAACATAGTAGGAAAACAGGTGATCGAAATATTCTGTTGTCTCAGTTGCTCTTAATCATGCATTTTCCAAAATTGTTCTTGATATAGCCAGTCCCGAGTTATAAACATTCAACTGATGTATGACTCACACTTACAAACAAGGGCTTTTAGAGATAATAGGTAAATATACCTGTTCCAATTTACGTACAAATTTAACTTAAGAACAAACCTATAGAATCTATCTCACTCATAACCTAGGGCCAATCAGTACCTCATTTTAGCTAACAGACAATTCTGTTAGTTCACAGTAAACTATTCTGAAAACAAAGTGAATGCAATAAATACCTGACCAATGTCAAATAATATTATTAACACTATTTCCTTTTTAGTTATTGCAAAAACATTGAAATCATTATTACAGGAAACTTTTATATTAACCTCAATTCCTAAAGAGAAATATAGACAACTATATTTGTGAAAAAAAAAGTTTTATTTTGATTGCTAAATTTTATTTTGGTATCCTAAGTTTTATTTAGACCATGTAATCTAGATTTCCTAAGACATTAATAATTTATTATGATTTTTTTCCTAAATGACAGATGATTTGAATATATTTAAATATGATTTGACTTTTGTGCCTTTGATCTTAAATAACTTGGAAATTAGAGAAAAATTTATTCATTCCCAGATAAGAAGTCTCAGTTTTTGACTCAGAAAATCATGGCCACTACAATTATACAATGGTTGGAAATACTATAAAGAAATTGTTATTATACAATAAAATGATGTTAATATTAAATTAAGAGTTGTGGTGTTGTTTTGCCATGAATAAGGTCACTAATTTCATTTGTCTATAAATTGGGTTTTGAAAAATAGTCTCCACTGGTATGAATGAGTGAAAAGATTAGTGATGCTAAACCCACTATGTGCACTAAAAAAAAAAGAATAATGTATTAAGAAATCAGGAATTCCAAGGAGCACGTGACTGAGTCACATAATTCTTTTCAGGGTTTGATTGATAATGAGTCCATGAGTTCCTGATTATTTAAGCATACAAAACAAAAGAAGGATATAGCAATAGAGGGAGACAAATGCAAAAAGTAAATACAGGTTGACGCTCCCTTTCCTGAGATGTTAGTATAAGACATGTTTGAGATTTAGGATTTTAAAATATTTACACATACAAAAAGAGATATCTTAGAGATAGGAGCCAAGTCTAAACTTGAAATTTATTTATATATCATATACATCTTATACACATAGCTTGAGGGTAATTTTACACAATAATTTTAATAATTTTGTGCATAAAACAAAGTTTTGACTGTGTTTTGACTGTGGTCCATTACAAGAAGTCTGGATGAAATTTTTGACTTGTAGTGTCTTGTCAGCACTCAGTAAGGTTTGGATTTTAGATTTTGAGATTAGGGATGCTCAACCTATAACACAAATAAGAAATCCTGGGAAATTTTTTTAAAGTGAAACTCCCATGAAAAGGATGTTACATTCTTGCTCAATTCTTATCTTTCTACCATGTTAATAAAGCTTAGACACTTTTGTCTAGCTATTGTAAGTTAGTGCAAAATAACAAGGGAAAAATGTGCAAGATCCAATGAGGACTATGTGTAACTTTGAGAGAATCCACTGCTACAACTGCCAATCACTGTATCTCGGCTCCTGGTAATTACAGCATAACCTACTCTTTTACCTCTGAGATGTACTAGTATAATTATATTTTGCTGTGATTTGTCTTTGAATTTATTTTGAAGAAAAAATAGGCGGTGAAAAATAAAATTGAATGCTAAACTTTTATTTTTATCCACAAAAAGCTGAATTTTGGTGCCCAATGTTTCTGACATTTATTTTCCTAAGGCTTATTGATGTATTTTCCTTGTCTGTTGGGAAATTTTTCTTCATAAACACTAGTGGGGCCTCCTAGAGTAAGGTCTAATCTATACTGCCTCTTCCACACATTTGGCAAGTACTCTGTTTGTAAATGTCATTTACATGCATATTTATATGGCCTGCTACCCTTGGCCATTCTGTCCTTGTAAATTTCTTACCCACATCTCTATCATATGATACTGGATTATACTTTGTTAGTAGATTGAGAGCTCTTTTAGGTCAAAAACATGCCTTACAGCCAGGTCCTATATCAGTAGTGATACCAGATAACAATAGTAATCGTAAAAGGAGTTTTTTTTTTCAACTTTCAGAAAGTAGCAGTCCTCAGGCTAAGCATTTTACAAGGTTCATATAATTTCTTTTTTTACATTTTATATGCTATTTTAATTTTTAAATTTGTTGTTGTTGTTGAGACAGAGTGTCACTCTGTTGTTCTGGGTAGAGTGTCATGGCATCATAGCTCACATCAACCTCAGACTCCTGGGTCCAAGCCATCCTCTTGCCTCAGACTCCCCAGTAGCTGGAACCAAAGGCAGACACCATGATGTCTGGCTAGTTTTCTATTTTTAGTAGAGACAGGGGCCTCACTTTTGTTCAGGCTGGTTTCCAACTCCTGAGCTCAAGCAATACACCTGCCTCAGCCTCCCATAGGGTTAGGATTACAGGCATAAGCCACCACACCTGGCTGGTTCATATAGTTTCTCATAACTATGTAGGGCAGGACTTATTATTATTACTGTTTTATAGATGAGAAAGGCTTCTATGTTGCTTAAGTGCCTTGTCCCAGATCACAGTTGTGTTTTGAAAGTCTAATTCTGATGTCTTTACTCTAAATGGCTATGTTTACGGAATGGAAGAGAAATAGTATCCATGTTCATTCTTTTTTTTTATTGTTTTTATTATTAAATCATAGCTGTGTACATTAGTGCAATCAAGGGGTACAATGTGCTGGTTTCATATACAATCTGAACTATTTTCATCCAACTGATTAACATAGCCTTCATGGCATTTTCTTAGTTATTGTATGAAGACATTTTTATTCTGCATTTAGTAAGGTTTGCCTGTACCCTTCTAAGATGCACTGTAGGTGTGGCCCCACCAATTAGCCTCCCTCCACCCCAACCTTATCCCTCCCCTGCCCTCCCTGCCCCATTCCCCATATTCTTGTGCTGCAGTTGGGTTATAGCCTTCATATGAAAACTATAAATTAGCTTCATAGTAGGGCTGAGTACATTGGATAATTTTTCTTCCATTCTTGAGATACTTTGCTAAGAATAATATGTTCCAGCTCCATCCATGTAAACATGAAAGAGTTAAAGTCTCTGTCTTTCTTTAAGGCTGCATAATATTCCATGGTATACATGTACCAAAATTCATTAATCTATTCATGGGTTGACAGGTACTTGGGCTTCTTCCATGACTTAGCAATTATGAATTGGGCTGCAATAAACATTCTGGTACAGATGTCTTTGGTGTAATGTGATTTTTGGTCTTCTGGGTATATACCTAGTAAAGGAATTATAGGATCGAATGGCACGTCTATTTTTAGATCTCTAAGTACTCTCCAAACATCCTTCCAAAAGGAACGTATTAGTGTGCATTCCCACCAGCAGTGTAGAAGTGTTCACTTTTATCCACATCCATGCCAACATCTCTGGTTTTGGGATTTTGTTATGTGGGCTAATCTTACTGAAGTTAGGTGATATCTCCAAGTAGTTTTGATTTGCATTTCTCTGATGATTAAGGATGGTGAGCATTTTCTCATGTGTCTGTAGGCCGTGCACCTGTCTTCTTTAGAGAAGTTTCTCTTCAAGTCCTTTGCCCATCCTGAAATGGGATCACTTGTTCTTTTCTTGCTAATACATTTGAGTTCTCTGTGGATTCTGGTTATTAAACTTTTGTTGGAGGCATAACCTGCAAATATCTTCTCCCTTTCTGAGGGCTGTCTGCCTGCTACACTTACTGTGTTCTGG